>CM055280.1:10690892-10734467 GCA_029237695.1 Conchocele bisecta | reverse complement strand
TGGTTGCGACGTCACTCGAAACAGTAGTGCATGGGCCCTGCTCAAACGATGTTGTTATACGGCGCCCATAAACAATCGGGAATCAGTCATGAATCGTATAATGTTGCACTCATCAAAACGTGCTTTACTTAATTTGTCACCAGTGTAAAAGCTAATCAACTAGCAGACTCCTGAAACTTGATATGGATTTACTATTTCACTATATTATTCATCATGCATAGCTGTCGATGACGAACATTTCAGGTCCTGAACTGAATGTGCAGGCCGATTTAATGCTGCACTGATCGGAAATTCAGTAGAGCAAATCCTTTTTGTCACGACCAGTCATCTCTGCCTAACTAGGAAGTGCGGTATTATTAATGGGCGTTTTTCGTTGTAACTCGCGGGTAGCCACACGAGGACCACTAGAACGTGGGTTACTAGGGTTCTAACTCGACTTGAACCCGAGCAACGACTCTGGTTGTTCCTGTGATACTCGGGTTACTCGAGTATAACCCGTGAGTTACCACGAAAAACGACCAATGACTTACGACAGACTCTATTAAATACGCCGAGTGGCCGAAGCCCAGAATATGTAATAAATCGCCGTATATTGTTGATCGCAATCAACAACGTTAACGATCAAATTGCACCACTTTAGGCAATTAACTGGACTTGAAAATAAACCACATTTCATAGACAGTTTGAGCGCGGCTCGGCCTTTGATCGTAATAAGTCGGACGCGGAGGTGTGAAAATTAGCCAAACACAAACTTCGACATGACTTTCGAGCCATCGTATAGCAAAATAGCGAGAAATGAGTCCGCGGGACTTGAAAAATGTTTCGAGGGATCGCATTTTTCGAGGAGTTGCATTTTGAGCCATCGCATGTAAATTACATTAAATATATAGGGAAAATTATCGGGACCGCGATGCTATTTCGAGCGAGCCCGACATTACGAGCCATCGCATTTCGAGCCATCGCGATTTCACTGTATATACAACAGACATAACAAACCCCCTCTTGGAACATTATCGCATCTCCATATATAAGTACGACAAAGACTATGAATTAGAAGATCTGTAGTGCTGGTGCTACTCCACTTATGAAATAAAAGAAATGAATTATAGGTTGTGAACGGTCTATAAACCACTATGGTCGGTAAACAAATATATTACCTTTTAAACTATTTTGTTATACTTATGTGGTGTTTATAACAATATATACAAATGATTCATTGGTGTTCTATTGGTCATATCTGTTTTATGAAACCTTACTATCAGCAAATATATATTATAGCTTCAACATATTTTGCTATGCTTATGTAGTAAACATATTTTTTATTCGTGTAACCAAAATATGGTTTTTACATTGGTCGACACTGGTTTATGAACTTTTACTTTCAGCAAAATTATGTCACAGATTCAACTTGTTTTGCGGTGCTTATGAACCAAAATATATTACCGTGTAACTAAAAAACTCCAGCACTCTCAGTGGAAGAAGGGGGCCAACGCAATGGTGGAGGTCTCAGTGGAAGAAGGGGGCCAACGCAATGGTGGAGGTCTCAGTGGAAGAAGGGGGCCAACGCAATGGTGGAGGTCTCAGTGGAAGAAGGGGGCCAACGCAATGGTTGAGGTCTCAGTGGAAGAAGGAGGCCAACGCAATGGTGGAGGTCTCAGTGGAAGAAGGGGGCCAACGCATTGGTTGAGGTCTCAGTGGAAGAAGGGGACCAACGCAATGGTGGAGGTCTCAGTGGAAGAAGGGGGCTAACTCAGTGATTGAGTTTTTCAGTGGAAGAAGGGGGCCAACTCAATGATGGAGGTCTCAGTGGAAGAAGGGGGCCAACTCAATGGTGGAGTTCTTAGTGGAAGAAGGGGGCCAACACAATGATGCAGGTATCAGTGGAAGCAGGGGGCCAACTCAATGATGGAGGTATCAGCGGAAGAAAGGGGCCAACTCAATGTTGGTGTTCTCAGTGGAAGAAGGGGGCCAACTCAATGATGGTGTTCTCAGTGGAAGAAGGGGGCTAACTCAGTGATTGACTTTTCAGTGGACGAAGTGGGCTAACGCAATGGTTGGAGGTCTCAGTGGAAGAAGGGGGCTAAATCAGTGATTACGTTTTCAGTGGAAGAAGGGGCCAAACTCAATGATGGATGTCTCAGTGGAAGAAGGGGGCCAACTCCATTATGGAGTTCTTAGTGGAAGAAGGGGCTAATACAGTGATGGAGTTCTCATTGGAAGACGATGTCAACTCAATGATGGAGGCCTCAGTGGAAGAAGTGGGCCAACTCAATGATGGATTTTTCAGTGGAAGAAGGGGGCAAACTCAGTGATGGAGTTCATAGTGGAAGACGGGGCTAATTCAACGATGGAGGTCTCGGTGGAAAAAGGGGGCCAAATCAGTGATGGAGTTCATAGTGGAAGACGCTACCCCCCCCCCATTTTTCCACTGATACCTCCTCCATCATTGAGTTGGCCCCCTTTTTCCACAGAGAACTCCATCATTGAGTTGGCCCCGTCTTGTTACATAATAAGGCCAGAATAAAAGAATACGTACTTTGAATCGGAGGGCTTCTGGAAGTTTCAGTACTTGTTGTTGTTGTTATTGTAACCACGTGATCATACACATTGGTGATGCATGCACAAAAAATACACTAACAATGCATTATATTTATGAGGCAAAGTTTTTGCGACGAAGTACGTATAATGTGTTCTTCATTGAACACAGCGTGTCCATCTTAAACAATGAAACGCGTCGCCGTAAAACTGATTCACAGACCATAAAACCTCCCACATACCGCTCCAAATCGAAAAACAAAGCATGGTTATCCTCTAATGTTATGGTTGCCATAAACTTTTTTTACAAACCCTAATAATTCCAGCACAAACATATTTACACAATTCCCTAACATTTGATTGGACCGTAGCAAGTCTCTGTCCAAAATGAATATCCCAGTAAACTCCCACGCCGAACTACTTTCCGTAACCGTTAGGCGCAGTTAAAATGATTCTTAAGAAAACGGAAAATAAACACATTTGCTTGATGAATTTATTTCAAATGCTGGAATTATAAGGAAAGAATGGCCTTTTCGTTGAATTTATCGGGGATATAAACTTGGAAAAGTCGCGGGAATACTGGACGAGGCGTTCCGGCCTTCGTCCAGTATTCCCACGACTTTTCAAAGTTTATACCCCGATTAATTCCACAAAAAGGCCAATCATTCCTATAATAACTTTCACAGCCGGGATGAAAATATAGAATTTATTTTATTTTGTCCTAAGACGCAAATGCGCATGTTCATCCGGAAGGCGATTCTACGATAACGCTAGTACAATACCACGATGACGATAATCCTATCTTAGCATCATCATCGTATATATCGATATCGTGATATCGTGCTATCGTAGTATCGACCAGATAGCGATATTACGATGGTATAAAAGGAAAACCAAAGTTATTGCAATTGTGCATTGTAATATTAATAAGTATGTCTGATAAATGGAATGGCAAATATACATACACTCAAATAATCAATACTAGCTGTAAAAAAATAGAGCTAGCATTACATATTTACAGCTATCGCCAAATCATTTGAAGAGCTCTCTAAATCATGTTTAGCTAGCTCTAAGTATTTGATCAATATTTAATGTAAATAATTAGAGCTAGCAATAATTATTTATGCAGTTTATGCAGATTTCTGCGTTCCATGAAATAATAATTAATGCTAGCTCTGAATATGTAATGCTAGCTCTAACTATTTAAAGGTACATGCCCACTCAGTAGGCACAAAATATTCAAAATATTAAATAAGTGTATAATGTGTCACTATTCCACCAGTTCTAAAAATTACGAGTGCCCGCTATACAGATATAATCATTTAGTAATATTTATTTTACTGATAGTGACGCGCGGCGGTATCAGGCTATTTTCATATGCGAATGAGGCATGACATTTTTTAATTATTTATACTAATTAAATGCGTCACCTGAAAAAACAATATTTTCGACAGATTATAAAGTATGATCATTGCACATAAACAATAAATACAGAGAATAAATAGTAATGTCCGTTAACATTCTAAGGAAACACGGTTATCGCCCCTGAGAATAGTTTGAAACTTTACGTCTGATATAAAATGCATAATAATGCAAATCAGTACGTGGTGAATTTATGTAAATGTCTCGGATGATGTCGCTGATATAAAGAACATTGCGTGCCTATATAGATAAAGCACACCATTGTCGTAATGCGTGTGTTAGATAAGTAGACACTATTGTTGTAATGCGTCTGGTTTCTGTATCTACTGAACCCGTTATTGACAGGCTTTTGCAAATGACGCCACAACTATGTGAATGATGATACTATCTTCAGATCGATCAGTTTTGTAATTTCTTTGCGCAGAAAAAAAACCGGGACGTTTTCAACATGTTTGAGACGATTATATGCAAAATGGTGGGTAAGGTATCGTTGCACATTAGTTACAGTAAATAGTGGCTATGTCTTCGGAGTGAATGCTTTCGCTTTATTCCTCGTATTACTCTGTCAGATATTGTAACCGTTTTTCGACGGTAAATGCCATCGTATATGATAGCTACAGAAAATAGGTTAGGCGACCAGTATATAAGGTGCATGATCATGTGGTTATAACAACAACAACAATAGCTGAAAGTGTTGAAATATCGCCCACTCCAAAGTAAGTATTATTTGATATTTTCCTTAATATGCAACGGCTTTTCATGAAATATGGCGCAGCAAACGCGTCTTAATGAGCTGTATTTGGTGGTCCCCTGAGTTCGGCAATACAGTGGTCACCAAATGCAACTTAACAAGAGGCGTTTGATGAAAAACCGTTACATATTAAGGAAGAATATGTACTTTGAATCGGAGGGCTTCTGGAAGTTTCAGTACTTGTTGTTGTTGTTGTAACCACGTGATCATACACCTTGGTATATATTCAACATGAAATTCTGTGCATATGTAACAAATATAATCTAACATGTGTTGATTTGGTATGATGTATTAAGTAAACTCGTTGAGCAATTCCATAGGAAATTCGGCAGAGCATCGTTTCTTAGTTTCTTACAATTCGTTCCCACGAAATAACAATTCGTTCCCTCAATTTAACACTTCGTTCCCACGATATAACAATTCTTTCCGACGAATTTGTGGTAACGAATTGTTAAATTGAGGGAACGAATTCTTAATTCGTGGGAACGAATTGTTACATTGAGGGAACGAATTGTTATTTCGTGGGAACGAATTGTTATTTCGCGGGAACAAATTAATAAAAATAATTCTACGTCCCGTGCGGGGCTCCGTATGTTTTCATATCAGTACATTTTATGCAAATATATGCAAATACTTTTTAATGAAAATTTAGATGTTTTCTTTTTATTTTGTTGTAAATTATGAAGTGCTTGTAATACACTAATGAGAGAAAAAATGATTAGTTAATAATTTTAGAAAATAATTACCATTGATGACGTCATAGTGGAACGCGCATATTTCAGATAACTTTTACATTAAATGTTTGGAACTTTTGAAGTCTTTGTTATTTTTGCATGCGATTTTCAGCATTAATTTGACCGGATAAAACTCTATAACTTACAGAAATACATTACAAATGTTGGTAAAAAAGCGTCCATACCCCGTACTGCCAATACTTATTACGAGAACATATCGTATGTGTTTTAAATTGGTCTATGGAAAATGTCAGATCATCATAAGGGATAAAATCTCAACAATTTGACCCGTACACACTGAAGTATGTGGTGCATTTGTTCTATATATACATGTATTATGCAATATGTAATGCATCTACCACAGTCGTACAAAATATGAGACACGCCATACGATTGTGTACCTTCGAACATCTGTGTAATTTCATTAAATACGTTTACATAATTTACAATAATTTTAAAAAATAAAGTAAACAAATGAAAAAACTTTCAGAGTACAACTTTTTCAATTTTTGACGTCTTTTGCGGAAAATATTGTAAATTTTGTTTCATGACATTACGCAGATGTCCCACGGTATAAGTGACATGGCGTGTCTCAATTATGTAATATATTATATTGTATCCTTTGTTTTAATGAGGCTTGTGTAATGTAATATTCGCCGCTATTTAACCTTTGTGAGGAGACCGTATTTTGTTTAAAGGTACATGCTCACTCAGTAGGCACAAAATGTTCTTTATACAAATTAAATAAGTGTATAACTGTGTCACTATTGTTAACATTTGTTAACATTTTAAGGAAACACGGTTATCGCCCCTGATATCAGTGTGGGAATTTACGTCCGATATAAAATGTATAACAATGCAAATCAATACGTGGGGTAATGGTGAATGAATGTTTATTTTGCCAGATGGTGCCTCTGATATAAAGAACATTTGTTCCTACTGATTGGGAATGTACCTTTAACAGAAATTTCAAATAATTATAAATTGCCAGTATATTTTAATTTGCTAATATATAATGCTTGTGTAATAGTTATCGGTATTCAGTCGCTGTCGGAGACTGTATTTTGTTTAACAGAACATTCAGAATAAATATAAATGACCAGTTTATTTTCAAACAAATATCTTGTGACTAACATTTGAACCGTCTCGATGAGACGGTTCAAATGTTGGTCACAACATATACATTCATTGATTGGCAAATAAGTTCAATTGTTTAAATAGTCATACTTATACCGTATAATCAGTTACAATGATGTATTATGGGAAAATGTTGATGCTACATTCGTTTTTATTTTCTATTTTTCATATAATTTGAGACACGCCATGTGATTGCGTACCTTCGGACATCTGCGTAATTTCATGAAATACGATTACAAAATGTACAATATCTTCCGTAAATGGCGTCAACAGTTGACACAAATAGTACATTATTGTGAAAATTGTAAATTTTGTAAACGTATTTAATGAAATTACGTAGATGTCCGAAGGTACAAAATCACATGGCGTGTCTCATATGTACGTTCATGTTGTTATGTTATACATCTTACCAACAAACTTCTAGTTTTATACTAATTATTCAACGTTAATAACAATAACTACAAATACAGAGACTGGACTATTTATATCAAGGTGAATAACCGATAACAAGTTGGTGCTTGATGTTTTATTCCAACGTATATAAACAGTAAACTACAGGTATATAGCTGGAGAAAATATTATATATTAGTGAATTGTCAACAAAGATCATGAAATACATATTCGCTGTAATACCAATTGCAGTTATTTACTTCAGTTGGAATATACCCGCTGTTGGTAAGTACGGTATTCTTATTTGTCAGTTTTATCCTTTGTTCTTAATTTTCTTTCATCTTTTTTGTGAATTGTATGCTTTTTCTAATATTAAAGGTACATGCCCATTCAGTAGGCACAACATGCTCTTTATATCAGATACATTATCTGGGACATTTTCTGGCAAAATAAACATTAATTCTCCATTGTCCCACGTATTGATTGGCATTATTATACATTTTATGTCGGACGTAAATTTCTACACTGGTATCAGGGCGATTACCGAGTTTCCTTAAAATGTTAACTGAGTGCAATGATCATACTTTATAATCTGTCGAAAATAATATTTGTTTAGGTGTATGTTACTAAATGAATTGTATCTGTATAGCGGGCACTCGCAATGTTTAAAACTGGTGGAAATGTGACACAATTATACACTTATTTAATTCCTATAAAGAACATTTTGTGCATACTGGGTGGGCATGTACCTTTAATTAACATACGTAATACCCATTACAGTGAAACCTCTCTAAACCGGACACCCTGTGGGCTTAGGGAGGCTTCACTGTAAATCAGGCATTTAATCATTCTGAGCCATAGTTGTGTGCTATGAGATCACGAACAGACATTATCACCTGAGATAAATGACCAAGAACTCATCAAAAATAATATCATACATGTATGTGTTTTCTTGGTGTCCGGTTTAGAGAGGTTTCACTGTACTTTC
Organism: Conchocele bisecta; assembly: GCA_029237695.1. NCBI lineage: Eukaryota > Metazoa > Mollusca > Bivalvia > Lucinida > Thyasiridae > Conchocele > Conchocele bisecta. Next base: position 10,726,510 of record CM055280.1, on the reverse strand, counting down.
ATGTGAAGGGATATTTAATGAATTACATGTAGTTAAACTTCATATATTTGGCGGACATTTTCTATTACTAAAACAATTTTCATAAAGTGTGATATTTTAATAACAGTTCTTGGAGCCATGCAGATGACGAATGTGAAGTAACAAAATAATGTATTTTCCACAAAAAACAATTCACCAAATACATATTACTATTTATTGTCAAGTATATGATGTGTTAATATCAGCGGTTTCTGCTTCAAAGGACTAAAATATATCGTTTGTCTATAGGCCAGAGTTACACATATAATTATTACTTTACATTTGGACTTGGATTTTCCTTAGAACTATTTCCAGGGCATCATTTGCGTTATAATTAACGGTGTGTGTTGGTTTTCTGTAACGTTTAGCTTAAAATAAGAAACATTACGGAAAATCGACACATCACGCCAAGTATAATGTTAATGACGTGCCGTAAGCAGCACTGTCGTAGAAACCACCACGGCCGCCACGGTGCGCCGTGGCACACATCCCGACAAGTATAATGTTAATGACGTGTCGTAAGTAGCACTGTCGTAGACACCACCACGGCCGCCACAGTGCGCCGTGGCACACATCCCGCCAAGTATAATGTTAATGACGTGCCGTAAGTAGCACTGTCGTAGACACCACCACGGCCGCCACGGTGTGCCGTGGTACACATCCCGCAAAGTATAATGTTAATGACCTGCCGTAAGTAGCACTGTCGTAGACACTGCCACGGACGCCACGGTGCGCCGTGGAACACACGCCGCCAAGTATAATGTTAATGACGTCCCGTAAGTAGCACTGTCGTAGACACCGCCACGGCCGCCACGTGCCGTAAGTAGCAATGTCATAGACACCACCACAGCCGCCACGGTGCGCCGTGACACACATCCCGCCATGTATAATGTTAATGACGTGCCGTAAGTAGCACTGTCGTAGACACCACAACGGCCGCCACGGTGCACCGTGGCACACATCCGCCAAGGATAATGTTTAATGACGTGCCGTAAGTAGCACTGTCGTAAAAAAAAAAGACACCCACCCCACGGCCGCCACAGTGCACGGTGGCACACATCCCGCCAAGTATAATGTTAATAACGTGCCGTAAGTAGCACTGTCGTATACACCACCGCGCACACATGCCGCCAAGTATAATGTTAATGACGTGCCGTAAGCAGCCCTGTCGTAGCACCACCACGGCCGCCACGGTGCGCCGTGGCACACATCCCGCCAAGTATAATGTTAATGACGTCCCGTGAGTAGCACTGTCGTAGACACCGCCACGGCCGCCACGGTGCGCCGTGGCACACATCACGCCAAGTATAATGTTAATGACGTGCCGTAAGCAGCACTGTCGTAGACACCACCACGGCCTCCACGGTGCGCCGTGGAACACACCCCGCCAAGTATAATGTTAATGACGTCCCGTAAGTAGCACTGTCGTAGACACCACCACGCATACATCCCGCCAAGAATAATGTTAATGACGTGCCGTAAGTAGCACTGTCGTAGACACCACCACGGCCGCCACCGTACACCGTGACACACATCGCGCCAAGTATAATGTTAATTACGTCCCGTAAGTAGCACTGTCGTAGACACCACCACCCATACATCCCGCCAAGAATAATGTTAATGACGTGCCGTAAGGAGCACTGTTGTACACACCACCACGGCCGCCACGGTGCGCCGTGGCACACATCCCGCCAAGTATAATGTTAATGACGCGCCGTAAGTAGCACTGTCGTAGACACCAGCACGGCCGCCACGGTGCGCCGTGGCACACATCCCGCCAAGTATAATGTTAATGACGTGCCGTAAGTAGCATTGTCGTAGACACCACCACGGCCGCCACGGTGGGCCGTTGCACAAATCCCGCCAAGTATAATGTTAATGACGTCCCGTAAGCAGCACTGTCGTAGACAAGACCACGGCTGCCACGGTGCGCCGTGGCACAAATCCCGCCAAGTATAATGTTAATGACGTCCCGGGAGTAGCACTGTCGTAGACACCGCCAAGGCCGCCAAGGCCGCCACGGCCGCCACGGCCGCCACGGTGCACCGTGGCACACATCCCGCCAAGTATAATGTTAATGACGTGCCGTAAGTAGCAATGTCATAGACACCACCACAGCCGCCACGGTGCGCCGTGACACAGATCCCGCCATGTATGATGTTAATGACGTGCCGAAAGTAGCACTGCCGTAGACACCACAACGGCCGCCACGGTGCGCTGTGGCACACATCCCGCCAAATATAATGTTAATGACGTGCCGTAAGCAGCGTTGTCGTAGACACAACGACGGCCGCCACAGTGCGCCGTGGCACACATCCCGCCAAGTATAATGTTAATGACCTGCCGTAAGTAGCACTGTCGTAGACATCACCACGGCCGCCGCCACGGTGCGCCTTGGCCCACATCCCGCCAAGTATAATGTCAATGACGTCCCGTAAGTAGCAATGTCGTAGACACCACCACGGCCGCCAAGATGCGCCGTGGCACACATACCGCCAGATATAATGTTAATGACGTGCCGTAAGTAGCACTGTCGTAGACACCACTACGGCCGCCATGGTGCGCCGTAGCACACATCCCGCCTAGTAGAATGTTAATGACGTGCGTAAGTAGCACTGTCGTAGACACCACCACGGCCGCCACAGTGCGCCGTGGCACACATCCCGCCAAGTATAATGTTAATGACGTCCCGTGAGTAACACTGTCGTAGACACCATCACGGCCGCCACGGCCGCCACGGCCCGCCAAGTATAATGTTAATGACGTGCCGTAAGTAGCACTGTCGTAGACACCACCACGGCCGCCACGGTGCGCCGTGTCACATATTCCGCCAAGTATAATGTTAATGACGTCCCGTAAGTAGCACTGTCGTAGACACCATCACGTCCGCCGTAAGTAGCACTGTCGTAGACACCACCACGGCCGCCACTATTTTGGCTCTAGAACGCAGGAAACTACGGAGCCCGGCAGGGAACATGTATTTTTTTTTTATTAATTCGTTCCCACGAAATAACAATTCGTTCTCTGAATTTAACAATTCGTTCCCAAGAAATAGCAATTTGGTCCTTCAATTTAACAAATCGTTTCCTCGAATTAACAATTCGTTCCCACGATATAACAATTCGTTCCCTCGAATTAACAATTCGTTCACACGATATAACAATTCGTTCCCTCAATTAAACAATTCGTTCCCTCGAATTAACAATTCTTTCCCACGATATAATAATTCGTTCCCTCCAAATAACAATTCGTTCCCACGAAATGACAATTCGTTCGCTCAATCTAACAATTCGTTCCAACGAATTGTTATTTCGTGGGAACTTATTAATAAAAAAAAGAATTCATCATCATATATATTAGTTGCTTTGATACTGGGTTTGATTTTGATGATTGTATGATCTTTGATTTGATTTGCTTTGATTTTTTTTGATTTACAGATGCTGACGTTGGTACCAACTGTGCAAATAATATTGCTTGTGAATCTGATGGCGAGGTCTGTGACACGGGTAATACCGACACATGTATATGCCATGAAGCATCCGGCTATACAGACAACGGAGGCACATGTGAAATTAGAAGTGAGTATATAGTGTACTTGAGGAAGAAATCTGTCAATGCAAGAAATGTTCCTGTACAAAATGTTGGAAACGTGCCGAATAGACACATTTCACGCTAAAAGTACTGTTGATGTACACACAAAGATACAACTGTCTAATATTTAGTCTATTATTTGAGCATGACATTATTTCTATATACAGTGATACATCTCTAAACCGGACACCCTGGGAGATCCCCTGGTTGTCCAGTTTAGAGATGTTCCGCACTAGCTCAGGCTGCATTTTAACCATTATAAAACGTAGTTGTGTGTCTTGCAATCATGAACATACATTATCATCCGAGATAAATGACCAACAAACCCATCATAAATAAGAGCACATATGTTTTCAAGGTGTTCGGTTTAGAGAGGTTCCACTATAATATAAACAATATACGGTTACGGTCATATATATAAACAATATACGGTTACGGTCAGTTATGGTGCCGTCACACTATGACGACTAGGCCAGCGCACGCCCAGCGTTTAAAAATGTCATCAACATTTTTGGCAAATTCCAACACGTTCAAATTTGCCGCAATCTCTAAACGTAGACATAACAACGTCCCCAACGATAACTAATGCATGGGAAACGTTCTAGTAACGTTTAGGAGCGTTTAGGTAACGTTCCATTGACGCCTGTTTTAAATCTGTGAGTGTTTCCCAGCGTTCGACTAACGTTCGACTAACGTTTGCCTAGCGATTTATGAACTCTCCACCCAAACTTCATGTCAGCAAACTTGGATCCAGCCGCCAGATGACGGAGGGTGACGGCCAGCTTCAACCCAGGCTCGAGGGGCTCTCTGAACCACGTGTACTGCTTGGTGATCCTGCCTCTGACCCGCTCGAGGATCTCGTCAAACATCTCAGGCGGCATACGCATGAAGTTATTGAAGCACTTTGGGTCCATAAGCGGTCATACAGGCCGAACTGCATCCGCCTCAGGATCCAGGCTCTCGTCCAGAACTGTCGTTTACGCTGTCCTCTTCTCCATCTCCGACGACCCCGGACGCGCTGGGCAATGTTCAGCTGGAACACGTTGACATCATACTGGGCTATGGCAAGCAGGTAGATCCGACAGAGCCTCTCTGCATCCTCCATGGTCGATCTTCACACCACCGAGACTGGCACACGAATAACTGAGCAGATCATCCCTTTGTATATACCCAGGAGCGTTCACATCACGCCTACGCTAGCCCAACTGTACCTGCACGTTCTGAGAACGCTTTGCTAAACGCTATGTTCGTTTTGTGGACGTCCACAGACGTTTATGATCGCCACCAATACGCTATACAATCGTTTTAAAGACGTTCTTTGAACGTTGATAATGCGCCATTGAAACGCTTGTAACACGCTAGATAAAGGACGAACGAATGTCAACGTTTACGAACGCACACCAAACGCATAAGGAACGATAGCCCAACGAAGTTAACGATTTCATAGCGTTTGTATAACGTTCTGTGAACGCTTCACAACGTTTCCGTTCAAACGTTGGACCGAGAAAAAAGTTTTGTGCATGTTCAAAAAAAATATTCCGGCCCCAGCGTGTCTCTGCGTTCGCCGACAACTGAGTAACGTTACCAACGTTCACAAAAAAAATGGAAAACGCTAGCCTTGCGCTGGCCTAGTCGTTATGGTGTGACGGGGCCATTACAGCCACTTCCACTTACCAGGCCAACGGAACTTGGTCCACGACTAGTCATACGTGTACTCTAGAAGGTGAGTTTTGGTGATACTCAATGTAACCCTTATTCTTCCGGGTTCTGCCGGGTTCTGCCGAGTTCTGCCGATTGCCAAACCAACGAATCTTGGTCCAAGGCTAGTCACATGTATGGATACACATGTGTACTCTTAAAGGGCAGTTTTGGTGATAATCAATTTAACCCTTATTCTGCCGAGTTCTGCCGATTGCCAGGCCAACGGAACTTGGTCCATGACTAGTCATACCTGTACTCCAGAAGGTGAGTTTTGGTGATAATGAATGTAACCCTTATTCTGCCGAGTTAAATTGTGTCGTCTGCTGTTTGGTGATACTCAATTTAACCCTTATTCTGTCGAGCTAACTTTGTGTGTCTACTGTTTGGTGATAATCAATTTAATCCTTATTATGTTGAGCTAAATTTTGTCGTCTGCTGTTTGGTGATAATCAATTTAATCCTTATTCTGTCGAGCTAAATTTTGTCGTCTGCTGTTTGGTGATAATTAATTTAATCCTTATTCTGTTGAGCTAAATTTTGTCGTCTGCTGTTTGGTGATAATCAATTTAACCCTTATTCTGTCGAGCTAAATGTTGTCGTCTGCTGTTTGGTGATAATCAATTTAACCCTTATTCTGTCGAGCTAAATTTTGTCGTGTGCTGTTTGGTGATAATCAATTTAATCCTTATTCTGTTGAGCTAAATTTTGTCGTCTGCTCTTTGGTGATAATCAATTTAACCCTTATTCTGTCGAGCTAAATGTTGTCGTCTGCTGTTTGGTGATAATCAATTTAACCCTTATTCTGTCGAGCTAAATTGTGTCGTCTGCTGTTTGATGATAATCAATGTAACCCTTATTCTGCCGAGTTCTGCCGATTGCCAGGCCAACGGAATGGGTTCAAGACTAGTCACGCGTGCACTCCAGGGGCCCGTTTCACTAAATTTCGTACGACTAATATGTTCGTAAGTGCAAATTTAGGATCGTCTGGAATTTTCAATTGATGAATTTACATTTACAACCTATGCTCAATAAATGTAAATCCAATAATTGTTTACAATAAAACATAGTCAATGTGAAATTTAAAGACTATCATAATATTGCACTTACGAACATTTTGGTCGTAATAAGATTAGTGAAACGGCCCCCTGAAGGTGAGTTTTGGTGATAATCAATGTAACCCTTATTCTGGCGAGTTAAATTTTGTCGTTTGCTGTTTGTTTTTTATTTTCCAATGTTCTTACCAAACACATGCTTTAACAGAACTTTAGACTCATTTTCAATGGCACTGAGTCTAAAATTCTGTCAAACCATGTTTTTTATTGAGAAAGAAGGCAAAATATAAAACAACAGCAGACGAATTTTGGTTACTAGCATCCAAGAGTTAAATGAGGGAGGTGTGTGGGGCAAGAGCTAAAACATGTTACCATGCTCTCTCTCTCTCTCTCTCTCACGGACGTCATTGTGATCACTAAGTCTCGCTTTCCGCAAGCAGGCTCGGCACAAAAACTACGGATGGACGTCAATGCGCAGACTATATCGCACTGTCCGCAGGCGGTCGCGACAAAAATTGTCCAACCCCTTTTTAAAGGTGCATGCCCACTCAGTAGGCTAAACATGCTCTTTATGGGAATTAAATAAGTGTATAACTGTCACTATTCCACTAGTTATAAACATTACGAGTGCCCGCTATACATATATAATCATTTGGTAATATTTATTTTACTGATAGTGGTATCGGTATTTTCATGTGCAAATGGGGCATGATATTTTATAATTATTTATACTAATTAAATGCATCAACTGAAAAACAATTTGACAGATTAAAAGTATGATCATTGCACATCAAAAAATAAATACAGAGAATAAATAGTAATGTCCGTTAACATTTTAAGGAAACACGGTTAACCGTTATCGTCCCTGGTAATGGTAAATGATTGTTTATCTGGCCAGAAAATGTCTCCGATGATGTCTCTGACATAAAGAACATTTTGTGCCTACTGAGTGGGCATGTACCTTTAATGCTAGCTCTGCACTGTCCCGTGAGACCTATGCATGTGTTAAGTTTCATAAAAAAATATTGCAAAGGGTGTTCGCGTTATGCTCCGGACAAATCAGTGCGCGAAAAAACAAAGGGAGATAACTAAACCTGAAAATGTGTTCATAGAACACGGATACCCCACATATCGCTTTGATAGTAAACAAGGCAAAATTCCAGTGTCCAAAAGGGAGAGATAATCCATGACACGGGGTTCGAATCAAAAATCGAAATAAACTTTCCGCATCTACTCATCATAATGAAGCTACATATCAAATTTCAGTGTTGTAGCTATTACAAAAGTTTTACGAGTTACAAGGCAAAATTTTCAAATTCTAATTAAAAAAGAGGGTGATAATCCATGACTCGGGGGTCGAATCAAAATAAACTTTGCAAATCTACTCATCATAAGGAAGCTACATACCAAGTTTCAGGTGTGTAGCTATTAGGGTTTAAATGTTTTACGAGCTACAAGCCAAAATTGGAAAATTCTAACTTGAAAAGGGGGAGATAATCCATGACCATGTGGTCGAATCAAACAAACATGTACAAAGTTTCAGGTCTGTATCTATTACGGTTTAAAAGTTTTACGAGTTACTAGGTTGGTGACGAACGGAATAACGGACAAGGGTAACACTAAATGCCCCCTCCACTATCGTGGTGCGGCATAAAAATTAGTGAGGCAAAAGTTGTCATATACAAGTAACTTACCTTAATTCCTCAGTTACACATCAGACGATGAATGAACTTTAATTTTGGTGTAGAATATTAAAGTTATTCATTATGTTCAATAGTGCTGCTTTGACATGACGTGAAATTAAAACATGCATGACATGATATGGAAGAATAACCACAGATCAAGCACGCATATTCAGAATCACGTCTGTCGGTTCTTATCCAGCTCCGATTTCTGTCACCTGTCCACAAAATCCAGAATCCAACATTGTCGTAAATTTAATCCTCTATGTTGGTGTACGTTAGAACATAATGTCACTTAGTATATATCCAATGCGGGTTGTAATCTCTCGTTTCTCTAAATAAATGCGTCCAACAATCCCTGTAGCTGCTATCGTGATAAGAAATGTTAAAGGTTCTGTCAGCGCCTCACATATTGATCTTAATATCCACCATTTTGGTTCCAAGTACCAGAATAATGATGTTTCCATGCGCCGTCGTAGTGTTATCTGTCAGATTCCGTTGTTTATTTGATCAAATTGATGGACAAATTTGTGTCCGCTAATGTCGCCAAGAGCATAATCTGTGACGTTGACTGTAATAATTTGGCATAACTTCTAGCTTGTGAATTTTTGGTTGAATGAAGTGATCACTATGGTTAATAAGTGTGTATTTGTGCCCGGTTTGCTCAGTAGGTAGAGCGATGGTGTGGTAAACCAGAGATCCCCGGTTCGATTCCGGGCTGGTGCGCATCTTTCTCACCCTGTGACATTTAGCGCCCAACGTAGTTACGGGAAGTAACTCTGCAGAATACTCCCGCATCGTCCGCACCGAGAGTTATGGTGCTCTCCGTAGGTTTCCCCTGCAAAGTACCAAATCACATCTGATTTGCACTTCAACTGTTAATTGCGACATATTTTCTGTATTTTTCAATTGAAAGAAATGTCAGTATTATACTTATTCATTTCTGTGTAATAAGTACAGAAAAATATGTCACAATTAACAGCTAAAGCGCGAATGAGATCCGATTCGGTACTCTGCAGGAAAAATCTATGGAGCACTCTGGGTACGGACGATAATTGAGAATTCTGCAGTTACTTGCCGCAACTACTCCCAACGTGGAATCGTGACTGATGAAGAAATGTTCCACAAATATGGAATTCTGGGTGGAAATATTTCTGCCCAGTGACAATTGTTGCTCAACGAAGGACCGCGACTGATAAATACTCCCATAATTGTACCCAAACATATGGAATTCTGAGACAAAAAATAAACATGGAATTCGAGGACGAATTTCAATTTGGCGGAGAAGAATGTCACAATACGCAACTGACTATGGGGATGAAGTGTGTATGATCTGTGCCTTGTTAGCTTGCTCGGTAGAGCCATGGGCATGGTACGGTAAACATGAGGTCCCTGGTTCGATTCCGGGCCGTTATTTATCTTTCTCACTCTGTGACACAAGTAAACCGTTTTATTTTAAAGAAATGGCTATCACCGGAATAAATATTATCTTCACAAAATTTGATTCGGGCCAATAGAAATCAACAGCCAGCACAGAACGTTTACAGTAATAGAAATCTAATTCCAAAATAAATTGTAATTGTTTTTTTTATTATCAGTTTTCGAAAATTAAAATACAGTGTATGCTTTTTGTTTTAAAATTATTATCAATATGTTCACCATGTTATTATGGTTAATATGCAATTCACAGTCTCCTTGCAGCTTGAAATTGAAAGACATTATGAAAAGTTGTGTTGATCTCAGAAAGTGTCATGTCGACTACAGGATCGCGTCGAAATAATGTTAACAGAATAGGAAAATGTAATTTGATATCGACGAAAAAGTAAACAAAACGCAAAAGTGATGCTTAGTTTTGCAATATTATACCGTAGACCACACATTATAATTTTATTTTATATGAAAATAAATATATTGTGAGTATGGTGGTGTCTATTAATGTGTTCTTGATATTCGGAACAGCAGTGACGACATTTTGTTTTGTCCAAGAAATTTTCAAGGTCAATGTTTCACTGTTTGTCTCGCAATAACCCGCCGCTTTATATTTGCGCACAAAAAAAACAGATCACCAATACCGCTGACTTTCTAGCCACTTTGAATGAAATAGATGGGATAACATTTTGGAATGGAACACGGGTACGTTTGTAAACTATTTCGATTGTATTGCCGCATTGGTCAAGCAGAGCGGTCCGCTGGTATGACCGCAGAGCGCAGCGTAAAGCGGTCATTCTTTCGCAGTTTAAAGTAAACTGCAATTAAAAGCGGAGCGCAGCGCTAACTGCGCTATAAGTATTGCAATTCCGCAACCAACTCTTTGGACCGCAGTCACATGATTGCAGTCCGATTGCGGTCCAATTGCAATTAATGGGAACGCGAATTGCAATCCTGCGCTCCAGGAATTGCAATTCGCCTGGTAAGAGAACCGCAGGCCACTCTGTACGATAGTCTACGAGTCTGACAACACCAAAATTAGCAACATTACTTTTAATATGTAAAATATGTAGAGAAAGTTCCAATAAACGTATTTTGATTTTGAAAGCCGTGAAATTTCTATCAATGTTCTACATATGACCTGTTCATCAGTAAAAGGAAGAAACCACAGTCGTGTTGATAACAAATAAGATTTACCTCAGAACTCATGGGCGCCGACATGACGCAAAACCAGACCAATATATAGAGAATAGGAGGTTAGTGCCGTGAATTGGAAAAATATCAGGCAAGGCATAGGAAACGGCATGTGCGAGGCTTTGCCGAGCCCATCCCGTTTTCGTACCGCGGCAGATATATTTTCACATTCACGGCATTAACCTACTATTCTATTTATACCGTCAACACCTACACATAGCTTTACCCCACGTACCGATTGGCATTACCATACATTGTATCGTATTGGTATAATATACGTATAGTATTGGTATAGTACGTATAGTTGACCAGGCAGAAAAGCGCTACTGTACATGATCGACAAAACGCCCACGCAGTAGGCACACAATGTTCTTTATATCAGAGAGATCCACTGAGACATTTTCTGGCAAACAAAACCTTTCATTTACCATTACCCCACGTACTGATTGGCATTACCATACATTTTATGTGAGACGTAACTTTCCACACTGATATCAGAGGCGATAACCGTGTTTCGTTAAAATGTTAACGGACAATACTAATTATTCTGTATTTATTTTTTGATGTGCAATTAACATACTTTATAATCTGTCGAAAATATATAGTGTTCAAGTGACGCATTTAATTAGAATAAATAACTAAAAAAATACTTTGCCTCATTTGCATATGAAAATAGCCTGATACCAAGGCGCGTCATTTTAATATCAGTAAAATAAATATGACTAAATGACACAATATACACTTTTACATGTATTTAATTCCTATAAAGAACAGTTTGTACCTAGCTACTGAATGGGCATGTACCGTTAACATGTTTAACATGGTTAACATACACTAGCTTGGTATTCTATATTCAAATAAGGATGGGTCGTGGCCTAGGGGCTAGAACACCTGACTTCCAATCCGAAGGTTGTGGGTTCAAACTTCACATTGGGCATCAAATGTCGGATGAGACTTTAAACTGCTAACGGACACTAGCCTTATATTCTTTATTGTTACATGACTGCCGTTGTTCGACACCGCTCACACCCGTGTTCAAACGTACAGCACGTGCTGTTTAACCATTGATGCAGACAATGCTCATTCCGGGGCTAAGCCAACACCTACGTAATGCATGTGCCTCATGACGTTACTAGAACGCGCCATTACGTCATCACAACAGTTCACAACGGTCACACTGAAATTTTGAAATTGATGCGGCTGCATCACGCGACGAGTACCGCGGCCCCGGAATATGTATGTGTAAAATTAGCTGTTTGAATGTAACGGATTATCAGTTTCGAAAGTACTGCATATATGCTACAATTGCATAATATTTTCTACGGAAATGTAACAATAACGTTCGACCATGTCCAGCCGTGGGTAAACGCCTGCCGTGGAACGAGGGAACAGTTTGAACGCCAATGCCGCGGGTTCAAACAGTTTCCCGAGTGCAATGGTAGACGTTTACCCACGGCTGTATATAGTCGAACCTGATAACGATGTGGAGGATGGAAGGATATGCGGCCTTCTGGTTCAAACAGTTCCCTCGTGCCATAACAATCGTTTTTATCTCGTCAACACAGGGCGTATGTGCCGTGAAACACGGTGCCGTGAAACATGTTTGACATCCTGTCAATACGACCTACTCACTGCGTATGAATATGTGCGGTTGCTTGGGTTATATTTTTGCATTTTAAAGACATTTGTACATGTATGTGTTGACGGGATAAATAGAATAGTAGGTTAGTAGTATATCGGCTGACAAACTTCTCGTAGGATTTTTATGTGCCCTATGTATGACACTGGATTCATGAACTAGAAAATATACCATGTCGAAAAAACTTGGGACGACATTTGGTAACCCGGCAACAATTGAGAAATCCAAGATGGCCGCCAGCGGCCATTTTGAATTATTGTCGCATTTAACTTTGCAACCAAATGGTCTAGAAACATAAGCAGCACATCATTTCTGACTAATTTCAGGCCGGGAAGTCCATTAGTAAGGCTATTCTTGCGATTGGTGATCTCCCTGATATAGAAATCCAAGATGGACGCCAAAAAATATGTTAAAAATGTATAATTTGCTTGAAATGTTTCTGAATTCTAACGAAATGTGTTTATGTGCACTCCTATGTTTATTATACTGTCTTAATAAGGCTTAAAATGGCAAATGTCATTTACAAATGTCAGTTTCTGGTTGTAGTATTTTAAATCTGTAATTTTGACATCATTATTACTGCCATGTAAATGATATAATGGTCAACAAAATATAGCAACTTACACAATTGTTAGTAATATTTATTATCTAACTAAGTTAAACTATTAGTATCATTTACATGTATATGACGACACATAACTACATGTATGTACCAAATGAGGATGTATGCAAAAATGGACAACATGTCAGTTGGGACCAGTCTAATACATCCGGCAATTTGATTGCATTCAATGTGGGCAGTCTCCACTTTACTAATGTTGGCAAATTGTGCATTTGTTAAACTGATCTCAAATGTCAAGGAGTACGTTTTTGCATGCTTTATCACCTATTAATTGGCTGTTTGTGTTCAGTTTCCTGTAATATGTGTACGTTTGAGTATTAAAGCTTTGTATACTGTTCCTTACATCCATAATTATATTAGGAAACACTTATAACTGTCAATAAATGTTGATACTTATAACTGTCAATCTCGAATAACAAAAGTGAATGTGTATGTGTTTATATGAGACACATGCATATTGATTATTTGAGACAGTCACTTTAACACTAAGATCCTAAACGTTTGTATGCTCCTCATATAATCTATACACATACTGATGAATGTTTACACATCGTTATATCTGGGATACATTGACATTTACAAAACTTGCAACAAGGAACACCATTCCTTCTGCATATACATCTGATATTTGCACACTTTGTACCTGTACACATCTGTGCACATGTATCAGGAATCGGTTTTCTACATACATCGGGCATGAACAACTCGTCTACATCTATAAACCCGTACTGAGTCGGATCTAACACCTCTGATTCCATACAAAGCAGAGATGTCATCTGATATGTTGCATACTGTAACAGTTCTAAGCGAGCGGGTCTTAGAAGTTGTTAGTCATAGGAAAGGATGGCTTATGTGATTATAAATTGAACCAACAATGCATGGTGAAGTTCATCAATGTATTACCTTAGGTAGGTATAGTTAGTTAGTGGGTAGTGAACTACTGGTGGAATAATATCAATCAATTTGTCAAGGATGACGAGTACTGGTACTTTATGTCGACTACTGGTCACTGGCGAGAATATGCCATGTATATGTTATCTTTTACTCTTATGAGTGAACCACTGGATCCTAGCCAATTGGCTTGTATTTATAGGTTATGAAACTGTACCACATGACGCCATTTGACAAATCATGTCGCCGTGGCGTCGGGCAAATCTGTCAAAAAGGTCAGCCATCTTGCCAGATTTGTGAGATCGCCCAAAATGACATCATCAGCATGAGACTTTTGACAATTGTAGTTTAGATATTTATCTTGGTATTTACACAGGTGATCAAGAGTGGTTCGGTGATTTGATAACTTTATGCGACAGTTTTGATGCGGAGACGCTGGCGTTTTCGCATTCAAAATTGAGCGCCACTTCAACTTGATTTTATCCTTAGAATCAACCAAAACAGGAATTTACAGTCTGAAACTTTGTGTAAATGTTAGTCTTACACATTAATTAGGGTTTATAAACCAAACCTCGTGAATATCTGATTAAATAGCCTTAATTTAGCAATTCTAATGTGCTTCTCAGGATCTGTCAGATTTGGCAGATCTGCCAAACATGGCCGCCGTCGGAGAGAAATCATGTTCACGTCACTTGCCAGACTTGGAATATAAATAAGTATAAGACATATAGGCATGCCAGATGTGGGTCAAGACTATCATAACATATTCCTCTTTACAAGAATGAGTGAAGTAGTCAGTGAAACACCTCCAGCATCCTAAAATATGATTGCCAGACATGGCCAGCAAGATTGCCAGATATGCTGTCAGTCTTTTCACAATTCTGTCAAGTTGCAAGATTTCTTCCTGTGACCATAACAGCTATCAGGCATGTTTCTCATAGTGCTAATATGAATGTATATGCCTAAATTATCATTATATTAGTTACACAGTGTAGATATAGCAATACTAATCTCATTATATCATTTGTTAAAATGAGTCATACCCCACCCACTCATTTTGCATGGGGGCTGACATTAGACTAAAGTGTATTCTGTTACAATACAATGCCCTGAGAATGTGTCCCCTAATAGCATGACTAGTTGGAGGTAGCTGGTCTAGTGATATTCCCTTGCTGTGGTGGTACATGTATGTCCTTAACTGATTCATTGTGGTACACTTACTACCCCCTTTCAACACATGGACCAGGTACAACTCAGCTGATTCCATTAAATTGTCCATATTGGAAGTGTTACATGTAGGATGTATACCAAAGTCCTTCAAAAGCACAGTTGGGTTACACTTCAAGCCTGCATGTTTAGTACCCAGTTTACTGGTGTAATCACAACCTGTGATGGTATGAACAGCTGGCATTACGCAACACAAATCCTCTCCAACCCTATCTGTCAATGTGTGGATGGGGGTATAACGAGTGGAATCACCGACGCCAGTCTTAACCCAGAGTTCATGAAGGTCGTGTTTACTGAGTTCGCTCCAACAGTACATCATCTGTATAAACACATCGGTGTCTGACGATATGACTACAATTCGCTTGGTTCCATTTTTCACTGCATGCATAGCATGAGGTACAATCCGGGTATCTGCTTCTTCCAGTTCACTGTGTAATTCGGGTACTTCCTGTGATTTCCCCTCAGAAACACAGATACACGGAACTGTTTGTTCGCCTGACATATTGCTTACAAATACCTCAGTAACCTGTAATGATGACTGTGTGTCATTTTGTCCATCAATAATTTGCTGATGAATCAACAGCTGCAGCTTTCGTTTGTTACTACCAGAAGACCAAAATCGTTCCATTTCAACTGGTAGTGATGTTTGTTTGTTGATGATATTCAGTTCAATAGGACAAGTCGTCTGTCGACGTTTCCTTTCCGAGTCTTTATCTTATTTATCGATCTAGGAATCGAAGATGAAGTCAATTCTATCAGCTCCAATCGCTGATTTCGTAAGATAGTCCAATATTATGTTGCTATATTCGCCAAAGTCTTTGATTCCTTTTCTCCTTATCTTTCTAATGTTACCCATCATTTCTGCGACAAACGTTGTGTGAAATTTGTCATGTCTGTTTGGGAATTTCTGATCATCTGCAGTAAGTTCATGTTCCAGCTCTTGCACAATGGAACTTTTCACTGACTTTGTCATTAAACCTTCCTGATCAAAGAGACATGATTCTGGTGTGACGTCATACTGCAACATATCTTCCATTGCACTTCCCCGTACCCTAGCTACCTCAAGAAGTATATGTTGCTGCCCTCGTTCCTTCCGTTGTGATATCTTGACTGATGATTTGCACTATCTTGATGAATAATGTATACTTCGAAAGGTCTTCAGGTTGGTTCGATGGATTGTTTCACAGAAACGCATTGTCTTCTTGACAAAACGGCCTTTACGCAGGGTGTCATATGCTGCATTTCCGATTGTCGTCACATGCAATAGTTGATGCCGAATATCGTCTGTCATTACTTCTTGTGTGACAATGTTGTGGAGTTTGGGTTGAACGGCGTCCACCTTGAATGGATTTTCATATTTCTCAATGAATGTCAGAATGGCCTGAACATTCTTCTCGCCCATGATGGTATCCGTTCTGTTGAACTCGTGATTCACGGTCAGGTCATACGCGCTGGTTCTTGTCCCGCATAATTCTCTGTGAATGTTGCTGATGGCCAACATTTCATGGTACATGTATATGAGTTCCCATTTGGCAACACATTTCTTTTTTTCTAAAACTACCAATTATGCCTGAGCTACATTTTTGTGATTTGTTGATGGTTTGCTCCAGTGCCATATCTGCAACAATTGCTTTGAAATGACCCTCGGTTCGTTTCACAACAAACTTTCCTTCCTGAAAAGCTATATGACCTAAGTCGTTGAACGGACGTTAAACCCCATTTCATCACCTGCTTCTTTCTAGAATTGGATACCGATAATGTTGTGTCCCGAAGAAACAGTAACGGTTAAACAAAACATTTAGGACGTACATCTGCAAATCCATGTTTATGAAATTACCTAAACGTACATTCGAACTAATCTATAATAAATAGGTAAACTGTTGCCATGGAAACCTTCAATGTAACATGACAACCACATCAAAATGTTTCCAACTAGGGTAATATACTATGCATATTATAAAATTTCATATACACTCATTTTGAATGACTATCACAAATATTTAAGCAAATAATGCATTTTCCGCACAACATTTGGCGGCCATTTTGGATTAATAAGTCAAGGAGATCTCCAATCGCGAATATAGCCACATTAATGGATTCCTCGTCCTGAAATGAGTCAGAAATGATGTGTTATTTATGTTTCTAGACGCACTGGTTGCAAAGTTAAATGAGATACTAATTCAAAATGGCCGCCGGCGGCCATCTTGGATTTATCATTCGTTGCCGGGGTAGCAAATGTCTACCCAAGTTTTTTTGACATGGTACAATGTCTAGTTCACGAATCCAGTGTCAAACATAGGGCACATAAAAATCCTACGGGAAGTTCCACAGCCTATGCATTACCTCGCCCATCCCGTTTCCTGAGCCTTGCCAGATATTTTTTCCCATTCACGGCACTAACCTACTATTGTCTATTTCCACGGCTGGACATTTTCGAACCTATTATTCAAAATATCAAGTTCATCACACTCGACTTGAAAAGGGCCTCCGAATTCCTACGTGTTTCCTATCATTGAACGACTACGTTTGATATGAAACTTACACTGCGCCGCAAGGGACATGGATTTATTTTAGAAATTCGTTCCCACGAAATAACAATTCGTTCCCTCAATTTAGCAATTCGTTCCCACGATATAACAATTCGTTTCCTCGAATTAACAATTCGTTCCCTCAATTTAGCAATTCCTTCCCTCGAATTAACAATTCGTTCCCTCAATTTAACAAATTAAAGGGAACGAATTGTTAAATTGAGGGAACTAATTGTTATTTCGTGGGAACAAGTGAATAAAAAAAATAAGTATACGTCCCCTGCGGGGATACGTAGAAAATACACTAGCCTGGTATTCTATATTCAAGATATCAAGTTCATCAGGGGGTCGTTTCACTAAATTTTGTTCGACTAAAATGTTCTTAAGTGCCAACTTAGGATTTTCTGGATTTTTCAATTCATGGATTTACATTTATTGAACATAGGCTACATAGACAGTATATGCTCAATAAATGTAAATCCAATAATTGTTTACGCGAAATTTACAGAAGTAATTTTTCATCAATAACAAAAACCGTCACCCTCCTCAAAAAAATTAGTTGACGAAGTTCCATCATATATTGTTTTTATTGCGAAAAAACGATTTTCCTATGGGAATCTAACATGAGCTAAAAATAGCTTTTTTTAATTAAATCTTTAATTGTGGACCGATTTTCAAAATCTAACTTTTGTTTTCTTAGTAACTTCATTTCCAAGCTATCTAGCTCGGTTTCGGAGTCATTTATTTGTTTTTTTCGACGCTCTCTTTACCTGCTTTTTGCTCCATATTAGATTACCATATAAATTTGTTTTTGTTATTGGTGCAAATGTACTTTCCTTTAGATATTTCTGCGATCAATGTATTTCTGCGATTCAATGTGTTTGATAGCCAAAAGTTCATCGGCAGCAAAACGTGGAAAAGACACTAGCCTGGTTCACAACATCCTGTGTTAAAGGTACATGCCCACTCAGTAGGTACACAATGTTCTTTATATCAGTGACATCATCTGAGATATTTCCTGACAAAATAGAAATTCGTTCACCATTCCTCCACGTATTGATTGGCGTTATTATACATTTTATAGCAGACGCAAATTTCCACATTGATATCAGGGGCGATAACCGTGTTTCCTTAAAATGTTTACTGTTTATTCTCTGTATTTATTTGTTGATGTGCAATGATCATACTTTATAATCTGTCGAAAATACTATTTTTTTAGGTGACACATTTAATTTGTGTAAATAATTAAAAAAATATCATATCTCATTTGCATATGAAAATAGCCTGATATCACCGCGCGTCACAATCAGTAAAATAAATATTAATAAATGATTATGTCTGTATAGCGGGCACTCGTAATTTGTAGAACTGTTGGAATAGTTACACAAATATACACTTATCTAATTCCTATAGAACATTTTTATGTGCCTACTGAGTGGGCATGTACCTTTAATATAACGTTTATCAATGTTCTGAACATCTATTGGCCATGCAAACTCGCAATCAAGCACTATGTACAATATTCAAGTATTTTGAAATAACGAAATTGTCAAATAATGGCAAATTTACCCTAGGCTGTAGTGTACATATTCTCTATATGTTTTTTACAGCCGACGCCGACTGCGGAAACCCGGCGGCACCGGCTCATGGCTCAATATTGACGGCACCGGCTGCAACGACGGAAGGAAATGAGGCGACCGTCCAATGTGACAACGGATACACCATGGACGGAACAGCCACCATTTCCTGCCAAAATGACGCGAACTGGACAACGTCGGGCACCTGCTCAGGTATAATAATATATTCATGCGCGGTGAAAAATAGTCCAGATGTTTTAGGCCATCAACTCTGTTTGCTTGTAGTACTTGGTCATACATTGATTTATTAATATATTTCACAAGCATGTTTCAATATTCAAGTATTTTGAAATGACGAACTTGACAAATCATGGCAAGATTAGCATGGAATGTTGTGTACGTATTCTCTATTTTGTATATATGACGTAGCTTCCGGTGGAGCCGTCGACTGCGGAAACCCGACGGCACCGGCTCACGGCTCAATACCGACGACGCCGGCGGCGACGACTGAAGGAAATGAGGCGACCGTCGAATGTGACAGCGGATACACAATGAACGGAACAGCCACCATATCCTGCCTAAATGGCGGGAGCTGGTCCACGCCGGGCACCTGCACAGGTATAATAAGATATTCATGCGCGGTGAAAAATAGTCCGGATGTTTTTTGGCCATCAACGCTGTTTGCTTGTAGAACTTGGTCATATATTACATACGAGGGAACTGTTTGAACCCCAAGGCCACATATCCTTCCATACTCCATATTAGGTTGTGCGACATCGTTACCAGGTTCGACAATGTCCAGCCGTGGGTAAACGTCTGTCGTGGTATGAGGGAACTGTTTGAACCCCAAGGCCACATATCCTTCCATCCTCCATATAAGGTTGTGCGACATCGTTATCAGGTTCGACAATGTCCAACCCTGGGTAAACGTCTGTCGTGGTACGAGGGAACTGTTTGAACCCCAAGGCCACATATCCTTCCATCCTCCATATAAGGTTGTGCGACATCGTTATCAGGTTCGACAATGTCCAGCCGTGGGTAAACGTCTGTCGTGGTACGACATTGTCGAACCTGATAACGATGTGACAGAACCTTATATGGAGGGTGGAAGGATATGCGGCCTTGGTGTTCAAACAGTTCCCTTGTGGGAACGAATTGTTCTTTCGTGGGAACGAATTATTAGGTTGAGGGAACACATTTCGTGGGAACGAATTGTTAAATTGAGGGAACGAATTTTTATTTCATTGGTACGAATTAATAAAAAAAGAATTATACGTCCCCTGCGGGGCTCCGTAGAAAATACACTAGCCTGGTAATCTATATTCAAGATATCAAGTTCATCAGGGGGTCGTTTCACTAAACTTCGTACGACGAAAATGTTCGTAATAGGAAACTTAGGATCGTCTGGAAATTTATATCAATGGATTTACATTTATTGAGCATAGGCTGCATATATGCTCAATAAATGTAAATTCAATAATTGTTTACAAGAAAATATTGTTAATATGAAATTTACTGACTATCATAATTTTGCCCTTATGAACATTTTTATCGTCCGAAGTTTCGTGAAATGGGCCTGAGGCTCGGCTTGAAAACGGTAGGAATTCTTACTCGATTTCTCTTGATATCGCCAGACACTACTAGAAAGAAAAGTCTGTTCCACGTCTTGCTGCCGACGACTTTTTGGCTATTAAACACATTCATTCTAAATCAATATTTAAATGTAAGTAATTTTTCATCAATAACAAAAAACGTCACCCTTCCCCAAAAGATTATTTGACGAAGTTCCATCACATATTGTTTTTATTGCGAAAAGAAACGATTTTCCTATGTGAATCTAAAATGGGGGCTATATTTTTTTTAAAAATATATGTTTAATTGTGGACCGATTTTCAAAATCTAACTTTTGTTTTCTTAGTAACTTCATTTCCAAGTTATATAGCTCGGTTTCGGAGTCACTTATTTGTTTTTTTTCGACGTTCTCTTTACCTGCTTTTTGCTCCATATTAGATTCCCATAGAAAAACCGTTTTATTCCGCAATAAAATCATTATTTGATGGAATTTTATCAAATAAATTTGTTTTTGTTATTGGTGAAAATGTACTTTCCTTTAGATATTTCTGCGATTCAATGTGTTTAATAGCCAAAGGTTCATCGGCAGCAAAACGTGGAAAAGACACTAGCCTGGTTCACAACATCCTGTGTTAAAGGTACATGCCCACTCAGTAGGTACACAATGTTCTTTATATCAGTGACATCCTCTGAGATATTTCCTGACAAAATAGAAATTCGTTCACCATTCCTCCACGTATAGATTGGCGTTATTATACATTTTATAGCAGACGTAAATTTCCACATTGATATCAGGGGCGATAACCGTGTTTCCTTAAAATGTTTACTGTTTATTCTCTGTATTTATTTGTTGATGTGCAATGATCATACTTTATAATCTGTCGAAAATACTATTTTTTTAGGTGACACATTTAATTTGTGTAAATAATTAAAAAAATATCATATCTCATTTGCATATGAAAATAGCCTGATATCACAGCGCGTCACAATCTGTAAAATAAATATTAATAAATGATTATGTCTGTATAGCGGGCACTCGTAATTTGTAGAACTGTTGGAATAGTTACACAAATATACACTTATCTAATTCCTAAAGAGAACATTTTGTGCCTGCTGAGTGAGCATGTACCTTTAATATAACGTTTATCAATGTTCCTGAACATCTATTGGCCATGCAAACTCGCAATCAAGCACTATGTACAATATTCAAGTATTTTGAAATAACGAAATTGTCAAATAATGGCAAATTTACCCTAGGCTGTAGTGTACATATTCTCTATATTTTTTTTACAGCCGACGCCGACTGCGGAAACCCGGCGGCACCGGCTCATGGCTCAATATTGACGGCGCCGGCTGCAACGACGGAAGGAAATGAGGCGACCGTCCAATGTGACAACGGATACACCATGGACGGAACAGCCACCATTTCCTGCCAAAATGACGCGAACTGGTCAACGTCGGGCACCTGCTCAGGTATAATAATATATTCATGCGCGGTGAAAAATAGTCCAGATGTTTTAGGCCATCAACTCTGTTTGCTTGTAGAACTTGGTCATACATTGATTTATTAATATATTTCACAAGCATGTTTCAATATTCAAGTATTTTGAAATGACGAACTTGACAAATCATGGCAAGATTAGCATGGAATGTTGTGTACGTATTCTCTATTTTGTATATATGACGCAGCTTCCGGTGGAGCCGTCGACTGCGGAAACCCGACGGCACCGGCTCACGGCTCAATACCGACGACGCCGGCGGCGACTACTGAAGGAAATGAGGCGACCGTCGAATGTGACAGCGGATACACAATGGACGGAACAGCCACCATATCCTGCCTAAATGGCGGGAGCTGGTCCACGCCGGGCACCTGCACAGGTATAATAAGATATTCATGCGCGGTGAAAAATAGTCCGGATGTTTTTTGGCCATCAACGCTGTTTGCTTGTAGAACTTGGTCATATATTGCATACGAGGGAACTGTTTGAACCCCAAGGCCACATATCCTTCCATACTCCATATTAGGTTCTGCCACATCGTTATCAGGTTCGACAATGTCCAGCCGTGGGTAAATGTCTGTCATGGTACGAGGGTACTGTTTGAACCCCAAGGCCACATATCCTTCCATCCTCCATATAAGGTTGTGCGACATCGTTATCAGGTTCGACAATGTCCAGCCGTGGGTAAACGTCTGTCGTGGTACGACATTGTCGAACCTGATAACGATGTAACCTGAACCTTATATGGAGGATGGAAGGATATGCGGCCTTGGTGTTCAAACAGTTCCCTTGTGGGAACGAATTGTTCTTTCGTGGGAACGAATTATTAGGTTGACGGAACACATTTCGTGGGAACGAATTGTTAAATTGAGGGAACGAATTTTTATTTCGTTGGTACGAATTAATAAAAAAAGAATTATACGTCCCCTGCGGGGCTCCGTAGAAAATACACTAGCCTGGTAATCTATATTCAAGATATCAAGTTCATCAGGGGGTCGTTTCACTGAACTTCGTACGACTAAAATGTTCATAATAGCAAACTTAGGATCGTCTGGAAATTTATATCAATGGATTTACATTTATTGAGCATAGGCTGCATATATGCTCAATAAATGTAAATCCAATAATTGTTTACAAGAAAATATTGTTAATATGAAATTTTCTGACTATCATAATTTTGCCCTTATGAACATTTTTATCGTCCGAAGTTTAGCGAGACGGGCCCTAGGCTCGGCTTGAAAACGGTAGGAATACTTACTCGATTTCTCTTGATTTCTCGATTTCTCAACAGACACTACTAAAAAGAAAAGTATGTTCCACGTTTTGCTGCCGACGACCGTTTGGCTATTAAACACATTCATTCTAAAAAAATATTTAAATGTAAGTAATTTTTCATCAATATCAAAAACCGTCACCCTCCTCAAAAAAATTAGTTGACGAAGTTCCATCATATATTGTTTTTATTGCGAAAAAACGATTTTCCTATAGGAATCTAACATGGGGCTAAAAATAGCTTTTTTTTAATTAAATGTTTAATTGTGGACCGATTTTCAAAATCTAACTTTTGTTTTCTTATTAACTTCATTTCCAAGCTATCTAGCTCGGTTTCGGAGTCATTTATTTGTTTTTTTCGACGCTCTCTGAAACCTGCTTTTTGCTCCATATTAGATTACCATAGGAAAACCGTTTTTTCCGCAATAAAATCAATATTTTATGGAATGTTATCAAATAAATTTGTTTTTGTTATTGGTGAAAATGTACTTTCCTTTAGATATTTCTGCGATTCAATGTGTTTAATAGCCAAAAGTTCATCGGCAGCAAAACGTGGAAAAGACACTAGCCTGGTTCACAACATCCTGTGTTAAAGGTACATGCCCACTCAGTAGGTACACAATGTTCTTTATATCAGTGACATCATCTGAGATATTTCCTGACAAAATAGAAATTCATTCACCATTCCTCCACGTATTGATTGGCGTTATTATACATTTAATAGCAGACGTAAATTTCCACACTGATATCAGGGGCGATGACCGTGTTTCCTTAAAATGTTTACTGTTTATTATCTGTATTTATTTGTTGATGTGCAATGATCATACTTTATAATCTGTCGAAAATACTATTTTTTCAGGTGACACATTTAATTTGTGTAAATAATTAAAAAAATATCATATCTCATTTGCATATGAAAATAGCCTGATATCACCGCGCGTCACAATCAGTAAAATAAATATTAATAAATGATTATGTCTGTATAGCGGGCACTCGTAATTTGTAGAACTGTTGGAATAGTTACACAAATATACACTTATCTAATTCCTAAAGAGAACATTTTGTGCCTAGTGAGTGGGCATGTACCTTTAATATAACGTTTATCAATGTTCCTGAACATCTATTGGCCATGCAAACTCGCAATCAAGCACTATGTACAATATTCAAGTATTTTGAAATAGCGAAATTGTCAAATAATGGCAAATTTACCGTAGGCTGTAGTGTACATATTCTCTATATTTTTTTACAGCCGACGCCGACTGCGGAAACCCGGCGGCACCGGCTCATGGCTCAATATTGACGGCGCCGGCTGCAACGACGGAAGGAAATGAGGCGACCGTCCAATGTGACAACGGATACACCATGGACGGAACAGCCACCATTTCCTGCCAAAATGACGCGAACTGGTCAACGCCGGGCACCTGTTCAGGTATAATAATATATTCATGCGCGGTGAAAAATAGTCCAGATGTTTTAGGCCATCAACTCTGTTTGCTTGTAGAACTTGGTCATACATTGATTTATTAATATATTTCACAAGCATGTTTCAATATTCAAGTATTTTGAAATGACGAACTTGACAAATCATGGCAAGATTAGCATGGAATGTTGTGTACGTATTCTCTATTTTTTATATATGACGTAGCTTCCGGTGGAGCCGTCGACTGCGGAAACCCGACGGCACCGGCTCACGGCTCAATACCGACGACGCCGGCGGCGACGACGGAAGGAAATGAGGCGACCGTCGAATGTGACAGCGGATACACAATGGACGGTACAGCCACCATATCCTGCCTAAATGGCGGGAGCTGGTCCACGCCGGGCACCTGCATAGGTATAATAAGATATTCATGCGCGGTGAAAAATAGTCCGGATGTTTTTTGGCCATCAACGCTGTTTGCTTGTAGAACTTGGTCATATATTGCATACGAGGGAACTGTTTGAACCCCAAGGCCACATATCCTTCCATACTCCATATTAGGTTCTGCCACATCGTTATCAGGTTCGACAATGTCCAGCCGTGGGTAAACGTCTGTCGTTGTACGAGGGAACTGTTTGAACCCCAAGGCCACATATCCTTCCATCCTCCATATAAGGTTGTGCGACATCGTTATCAGGTTCGACAATATCCAGCCGTGGGTAAACGTCTGTCGTGGTACGACATTGTCGAACCTGATAACGATGTGACAGAACCTTATATGGAGAATGGAAGGATATGCGGCCTTGGTGTTCAAACAGTTCCCTTGTGTCAACGAATTGTTCTTTCGTGGGAACGAATTATTAGGTTGAGGGAACACATTTCGTGGGAACGATTTGTTAAATTGAGGGAACGAAATTTTATTTCGTTGGTACGAATTAATAAAAAAAGAATTATTACGTCCCCTGCGGGGCTCCGTAGAAAATACACTAGCCTGGTAATCTATATTCAAGATATCAAGTTCATCAGGGGGTCGTTTCACTAAACTTCGTACGACTAAAATGTTCGTAATAGCAAACTTAGGATCGTCTGGAAATTTATATCAATGGATTTACATTTATTGAGCATAGGCTGCATATATGCTCAATAAATGTAAATCCATCCCATAATTTGTTTACAAGAAAATATTGTTAATATGAAATTTACTGACTATCATAATTTTGCCTTATGAACATTTTTATCGTCCGAAGTTTAGCGAAACGGGCCCTAGGCTCGGCTTGAAAACGGTAGGAATACGTACTCGATTTCTCTTGATTTCTCGATTTCTCAACAGACACTACTAAAAGAAAAGTATGTTCCACGTTTTGCGGCCGACGACCGTTTGGCTATTAAACACATTCATTCTAAAAAAATATTTAAATGTAAGTAATTTTTCATCAATATCAAAAACCGTCACCCTCCTCAAAAAAATTAGTTGACGAAGTTCCATCATATATTGTTTTTATTGCGAAACAACGATTTTCCTATGGGAATCTAACATGGGCTAAAAATAGCTTTTTTTTAATTAAATGTTTAATTGTCGACCGATTTTCAAAATCTAACTTTTGTTTTCTTAGTAACTTCATTTCCAAGCTATCTAGCTCGGTTTCGGAGTCATTTATTTGTTTTTTTCGACGCTCTCTTTACCTGCTTTTTGCTCCATATTAGATTACCATAGAAAAACCGTTTTTTCCGCAATAAAATCAATATTTTATGGATTTTATAAATCAAATAAATTTGTTTTTGTTATTGGTGAAAATGTACTTTCCTTTAGATATTTCTGCGATTCAATGTGTTTAATAGCCAAAAGTTCATCGGCAGCAAAACGTGGAAAGACACTAGCCTGGTTCACAACATCCTGTGTTAAAGGTACATGCCCACTCAGTAGGTACACAATGTTCTTTATATCAGTGACATCATCTGAGATATTTCCTGACAAAATAGAAATTCATTCACCATTCCTCCACGTTTTGATTGGCGTTATTATACATTTTATAGCAGACGTAGATTTCCACATTGATATCAGGGGCGATAACCGTGTTTCCTTAAAATGTTTGCTGTTTATTCTCTGTATTTATTTGTTGATGTGCAATGATCATACTTTATAATCTGTCGAAAATACTATTTGTTTAGGTGACACATTTAATTTGTGTAAATAATTAAAAGAATATCATATCTCATTTGCATATGTAAATAGCCTGATATCACCGCGCGTCAGAATCAGTAAAATAAATATTAATAAATGATTATGTCTGTATAGCGGGCACTCGTAATTTTTAGAACTGTTGGAATAGTTACACAAATATACACTTATCTAATTCCTATAGAGAACATTTTGTGCCTACTGAGTGGGCATGTACCTTTAATATAACGTTTATCAATGTTCCTGAACATCTATTGGCCATGCAAACTCGCAATCAAGGACTATGTACAATATTCAAGTATTTTGAAATAACGAAATTGTCAAATAATGGCAAATTTACCGTAGGCTGTAGTGTACATATCCTCTATATTTGTTTTATAGCCGACTGCGGAAACCCGGCGGCACCGGCTCATGGCTCAATATTGACGGCGCCGGCTGCAACGACGGAAGGAAATGAGGCGACCGTCCAATGTGACAGCGGATACACCATGGACGGAACAGCCACCATTTCCTGCCAAAATGACGCGAACTGGTCAACGCCGGGCACCTGCTCAGGTATAATAATATATTCATGCGCGGTGAAAAATAGTACAGATGTTTTAGGCCATCAACTGTTGTTTTCTTGTAGAACTTGGTCATATATTGATGTATTAATATATTTCACAAGCATGTTTCAATATTCAAGTATTTTGAAATGACGAACTTGACAAGTCATGGCAAGATTAGCATGGGCTGTTGTGTACGTATTCTCTATTGTCTATATATGACGTAGCTTCCGGTGGAGCCGTCGACTGCGGAAACCCGACGGCACCGGCTCACGGCTCAATACCGACGATGCCGGCGGCGACGACGGAAGGAAATGAGGCGACCGTCCAATGTGACAACGGATACACCATGGACGGAACAGCCACCATTTCCTGCCAAAATGACGCGAACTGGTCAACGCCCGGCACCTGCTCAGGTATAATAATATATTCATGCGCGGTGAAAAATAGTCCAGATGTTTTAGGTCATCAACTCTGTTTGCTTGTAGAACTTGGTCATACATTGATATATTAATATATTTCACAAGCATGTTTCAATATTCAAATATTTTGAAATGACGACCTTGACAAATCATGGCAAGATTAGCATGGAATGTTGTGTACGTATTCTCTATTTTGTATATATGACGCAGCTTCCGGTGGAGCCATCGACTGCGGAAACCCGACGGCACCGTCTCACGGCTCAATACCGACGACGCCGGCGGCGACGACGGAAGGAAATGAGGCGACCGTCGAATGTGACAGCGGATACACAATGGACGGTACAGCCACCATATCCTGCCTAAATGGCGGGAGCTGGTCCACGCCGGGCACCTGCATAGGTATAATAAGATATTCATGCGCGGTGAAAAATA
The DNA here is from genome assembly GCA_029237695.1 of Conchocele bisecta. NCBI lineage: Eukaryota > Metazoa > Mollusca > Bivalvia > Lucinida > Thyasiridae > Conchocele > Conchocele bisecta. The sequence continues at coordinate 10,698,019 of CM055280.1, read as the reverse complement.
GTCCGGATGTTTTTTGGCCATCAACGCTGTTTGCTTGTAGAACTTGGTCATATATTGCATACGAGGGAACTGTTTGAACCCCAAGGCCACATATCCTTCCATACTCCATATTAGGTTCTGCCACATCGTTATCAGGTTCGACAATGTCCAGCCGTGGGTAACGTCTGTCGTGGTACGAGGGAAACTGTTTAATTTGAACCCAAGGCCACATATCCTTCCATCCTCCATATAAGGTTGTGCGACATCGTTATCAGGTTCGACAATATCCAGCCGTGGGTAAACGTCTGTCGTGGTACGACATTGTCGAACCTGATAACGATGTGACAGAACCTTATATGGAGAATGGAAGGATATGCGGCCTTGGTGTTCAAACAGTTCCCTTGTGGGAACGAATTTTTCTTTCGTGGGAACGAATTATTAGGTTGAGGGAACACATTTCGTGGGAACGATTTGTTAAATTGAGGGAACGAAATTTTATTCGTTGGTACGAATTAATAAAAAAAGAATTATACGTCCCCTGCGGGGCTCCGTAGAAAATACACTAGCCTGGTAATCTATATTCAAGATATCAAGTTCATCAGGGGTCGTTTCACTAAACTTCGTACGACTAAAATGTTCGTAATAGCAAACTTAGGATCGTCTGGAAATTTATATCAATGGATTTACATTTATTGAGCATAGGCTGCATATATGCTCAATAAATGTAAATCCCATAATTGTTTACAAGAAAATATTGTTAATATGAAATTTACTGACTATCATAATTTTGCCCTTATGAACATTTTTATCGTCCGAAGTTTAGCGAAACGGGCCCTAGGCTCGGCTTGAAAACGGTAGGAATACGTACTCGATTTCTCTTGATTTCTCGATTTCTCAACAGACACTACTAAAAAGAAAAGTATGTTCCACGTTTTGCTGCCGACGACCGTTTGGCTATTAAACACATTCATTCTAAAAAAATATTTAAATGTAAGTAATTTTTCATCAATATCAAAAACCGTCACCCTCCTCAAAAAAATTAGTTGACGAAGTTCCATCATATATTGTTTTTATTGCGAAAAAACGATTTTCCTATGGGAATCTAACATGGGCTAAAAATAGCTTTTTTTTTAATTAAATGTTTAATTGTGGACCGATTTTCAAAATCTAACTTTTGTTTTCTTAGTAACTTCATTTCCAAGCTATCTAGCTCGGTTTCGGAGTCATTTATTTGTTTTTTTCGACGCTCTCTTTACCTGCTTTTTGCTCCATATTAGATTACCATAGAAAAACCGTTTTTTCCGCAATAAAATCAATATTTTATGGAATTTTATCAAATAAATTTGTTTTTGTTATTGGTGAAAATGTACTTTCCTTTAGATATTTCTGCGATTCAATGTGTTTAATAGCCAAAAGTTCATCGGCAGCAAAACGTGGAAAAGACACTAGCCTGGTTCACAACATCCTGTGTTAAAGGTACATGCCCACTCAGTAGGTACACAATGTTCTTTATATCAGTGACATCATCTGAGATATTTCCTGACAAAATAGAAATTCATTCACCATCCTCCACGTTTTGATTGGCGTTATTATACATTTTATAGCAGACGTAGATTTCCACATTGATATCAGGGGCGATAACCGTGTTTCCTTAAAATGTTTGCTGTTTATTCTCTGTATTTATTTGTTGATGTGCAATGATCATACTTTATAATCTGTCGAAAATACTATTTGTTTAGGTGACACATTTAATTTGTGTAAATAATTAAAAGAATATCATATCTCATTTGCATATGTAAATAGCCTGATATCACCGCGCGTCAGAATAAGTAAAATAAATATTAATAAATGATTATGTCTGTATAGCGGGCACTCGTAATTTTTAGAACTGTTGGAATAGTTACACAAATATACACTTATCTAATTCCTATAGAGAACATTTTGTGCCTACTGAGTGGGCATGTACCTTTAATATAACGTTTATCAATGTTCCTGAACATCTATTGGCCATGCAAACTCGCAATCAAGCACTATGTACAATATTCAAGTATTTTGAAATAACGAAATTGTCAAATAATGGCAAATTTACCGTAGGCTGTAGTGTACATATTCTCTATATTTGTTTTATAGCCAACTGCGGAAACCCGGCGGCACCGGCTCATGGCTCAATATTGACGGCGCCGGCTGCAACGACGGAAGGAAATGAGGCGACCGTCCAATGTGACAGCGGATACACCATGGACGGAACAGCCACCATTTCCTGCCAAAATGACGCGAACTGGTCAACGCCGGGCACCTGCTCAGGTATAATAATATATTCATGCGCTGAAAAAATAGTACAGATGTTTTAGGCCATCAACTGTTGTTTTCTTGTAGAACTTGGTCATATATTGATGTATTAATATATTTCACAAGCATGTTTCAATATTCAAGTATTTTGAAATGACGAACTTGACAAGTCATGGCAAGATTAGCATGGGCTGTTGTGTACGTATTCTCTATTGTTTATATATGACGTAGCTTCCGGTGGAGCCGTCGACTGCGGAAACCCGACGGCACCGGCTCACGGCTCAATACGACGATGCCGGCGGCGACGACGGAAGGAAATGAGGCGACCGTCCAATGTGACAACGGATACACCATGGACGGAACAGCCACCATTTCCTGCCAAAATGACGCGAACTGGTCAACGCCCGGCACCTGCTCAGGTATAATAATATATTCATGCGCGGTGAAAAATAGTCCAGATGTTTTAGGTCATCAACTCTGTTTGCTTGTAGAACTTGGTCATACATTGATATATTATATATTTCACAAGCATGTTTCAATATTCAAATATTTTGAAATGACGACCTTGACAAATCATGGCAAGATTAGCATGGAATGTTGTGTACGTATTCTCTATTTTGTATATATGACGCAGCTTCCGGTGGAGCCATCGACTGCGGAAACCCGACGGCACCGGCTCACGGCTCAATACCGACGACGCCGGCGGCGACGACGGAAGGAAATGAGGCGACCGTCGAATGTGACAGCGGATACAGAATGGACGGTACAGCCACCATATCCTGCCTAAATGGCGGGAGCTGGTCCACGCCGGGCACCTGCATAGGTATAATAAGATATTCATGCGCGTGTGAAAAATAGTCCGGATGTTTTTTGGCCATCAACGCTGTTTGCTTGTAGAACTTGGTCATATATTGCATACGAGGGAACTGTTTGAACCCCAAGGCCACATATCCTTCCATACTCCATATTAGGTTCTGCCACATCGTTATCAGGTTCGACAATGTCCAGCCGTGGGTAAACGTCTGTCGTGGTACGAGGGAACTGTTTGAACCCCAAGGCCACATATCCTTCCACTCCTCCATATTAAGGTTGTGCGACATCGTTATCAGGTTCGACAATATCCAGCCGTGGGTAAACGTCTGTCGTGGTACGACATTGTCGAACCTGATAACGATGTGACAGAACCTTATATGGAGAATGGAAGGATATGCGGCCTTGGTGTTCAAACAGTTCCCTTGTGGGAACGAATTTTTCTTTCGTGGGAACGAATTATTAGGTTGAGGGAACACATTTCGTGGGAACGATTTGTTAAATTGAGGGAACGAAATTTTATTTCGTTGGTACGAATTAATAAAAAAAGAATTATACGTCCCCTGCGGGGCTCCGTAGAAAATACACTAGCCTGGTAATCTATATTCAAGATATCAAGTTCATCAGGGGGTCGTTTCACTAAACTTCGTACGACTAAAATGTTCGTAATAGCAAACTTAGGATCGTCTGGAAATTTATATCAATGGATTTACATTTATTGAGCATAGGCTGCATATATGCTCAATAAATGTAAATCCCATAATTGTTTACAAGAAAATATTGTTAATATGAAATTTACTGACTATCATAATTTTGCCCTTATGAACATTTTTATCGTCCGAAGTTTAGCGAAACGGGCCCTAGGCTCGGCTTGAAAACGGTAGGAATACGTACTCGATTTCTCTTGATTTCTCGATTTCTCAACAGACACTACTAAAAAGAAAAGTATGTTCCACGTTTTGCTGCCGACGACCGTTTGGCTATTAAACACATTCATTCTAAAAAAATATTTAAATGTAAGTAATTTTTCATCAATATCAAAAACCGTCACCTCCTCAAAAAAATTAGTTGACGAAGTTCCATCATATATTGTTTTTATTGCGAAAAAACGATTTTCCTATGGGAATCTAACATGGGCTAAAAATAGCTTTTTTTTTAATTAAATTTTGTTTAATTGTGGACCGATTTTCAAAATCTAACTTTTGTTTTCTTAGTAACTTCATTTCCAAGCTATCTAGCTCGGTTTCGGAGTCATTTATTTGTTTTTTTCGACGCTCTCTTTACCTGCTTTTTGCTCCATATTAGATTACCATAGAAAAACCGTTTTTTCCGCAATAAAATCAATATTTTATGGAATTTTATCAAATAAATTTGTTTTTGTTATTGGTGAAAATGTACTTTCCTTTAGATATTTCTGCGATTCAATGTGTTTAATAGCCAAAAGTTCATCGGCAGCAAAACGTGGAAAAGACACTAGCCTGGTTCACAACATCCTGTGTTAAAGGTACATGCCCACTCAGTAGGTACACAATGTTCTTTATATCAGTGACATCATCTGAGATATTTCCTGACAAAATAGAAATTCATTCACCATTCCTCCACGTTTTGATTGGCGTTATTATACATTTTATAGCAGACGTAGATTTCCACATTGATATCAGGGGCGATAACCGTGTTTCCTTAAAATGTTTGCTGTTTATTCTCTGTATTTATTTGTTGATGTGCAATGATCATACTTTATAATCTGTCGAAAATACTATTTGTTTAGGTGACACATTTAATTTGTGTAAATAATTAAAAGAATATCATATCTCATTTGCATATGTAAATAGCCTGATATCACCGCGCGTCAGAATCAGTAAAATAAATATTAATAAATGATTATGTCTGTATAGCGGGCACTCGTAATTTTTAGAACTGTTGGAATAGTTACACAAATATACACTTATCTAATTCCTATAGAGAACATTTTGTGCCTACTGAGTGGGCATGTACCTTTAATATAACGTTTATCAATGTTCCTGAACATCTATTGGCCATGCAAACTCGCAATCAAGGACTATGTACAATATTCAAGTATTTTGAAATAACGAAATTGTCAAATAATGGCAAATTTACCGTAGGCTGTAGTGTACATATTCTCTATATTTGTTTTATATGCCGACTGCGGAAACCCGGCGGCACGGCTCATGGCTCAATATTGACGGCGCCGGCTGCAAACGACGGAAGGAAATGAGGCGACCGTCCAATGTGACAGCGGATACACCATGGACGGAACAGCCACCATTTCCTGCCAAAATGACGCGAACTGGTCGACGCCGGGCACCTGCTCAGGTATAATAATATATTCATGCGCGGTGAAAAATAGTACAGATGTTTTAGGCCATCAACTGTTGTTTTCTTGTAGAACTTGTCATATATTGATGTATTAATATATTTCACAAGCATGTTTCAATATTCAAGTATTTTGAAATGACGAACTTGACAAGTCATGGCAAGATTAGCATGGCTGTTGTGTACGTATTCTCTATTGTTTATATATGACGTAGCTTCCGGTGGAGCCGTCGACTGCGGAAACCCGACGGCACCGGCTCACGGCTCAATACCGACGATGCCGGCGGCGACGACGGAAGGAAATGAGGCGACCGTCCAATGTGACAACGGATACACCATGGACGGAACAGCCACCATTTCCTGCCAAAATGACGCGAACTGGTCAACGCCCGGCACCTGCTCAGGTATAATAATATATTCATGCGCGGTGAAAAATAGTCCAGATGTTTTAGGCCATCAACTCTTGTTTTCTTGTAGAACTTTGTCATATATTTATGTATTAATATATTTCACAAGCATGTTTCAATATTCAAGTATTTTGAAATGACGAACTTGACAAATCATGGCAAGATTAGCATGGGCTGTTGTGTACGCATTCTCTATTGTTTATATATGACGTAGCTTCCGGTGGAGCCGTCGACTGCGGAAACCCCACGGCACCGGCTCACGGCTCAATACCGACGACGCCGGCGGCGACGACGGAAGGAAATGAGGCGACCGTCGAATGTGACAGCGGATACACAATGAACGGAACAGCCACGATTTCCTGCCAAAATGACGAGAACTGGTCCACACCGGGCAGCTGCTCAGGTATAATACGATATTCATGCGCGGTGAAATATATTCCAGATGTTTTAGGCCATAAACACAGTGTGTTTGAACTTGGTCATATATTGATATATTAATATATTCACAAGTATGTTAATCAGGGTATGGGATCACGTGGTCTATTGTTTACACTGCCGTAATGGCATGTGTCAGGTAAATCTTATTTGTCATCAATACGACTGCGATTTCTTTCTTTTAATGATGATCATGTTCCAGCCGTTAATACTACGAGTCCGCCAATACCAAATTTAGCAGTGTTACTTGTGTAGTTAGTCTGAACACACGGCAGAACAAATTTTAATCGGACGAAATTTTGTTTAAACTTGGTCCAATTAAAATAACGACATAAGTAATGTTGCTAAATTTGGTATTGGCGGCCTCGTAGTGTTAACATGGTCATCATTAAAAGGATGAAACCACAGTTGTATTGATGAAAAATAAAAATTACCCGAGACCTCATGGGCGCCTCCATTAATGCAGTGTAAACAATAGACCACGTGATCCCATACCCTGTTAATGCATCTCTGACATCATTTTCAAACATAATTTTGAATGTGTTTGTTTGTTTGTTGTTGTTCTTATTCTTGTTTTTTTTTAAATCTCTACATGTTTGTTAAAGGTACATGCCCAATCAGTAGGCACAAACTGTTATGCATAGGAATTAAATAAGTGTATAATTGTGTCACTATTCCACCAGTTCTAAAAATTACAAGTGCCCGCTATAGATATATAATCATTTAGTAAAACAATTTTTACTGATAGTGACTCACGGTTGTATCAGGCTATTTTCATATGCAAATGAAGCATTATATCTTTTAATTATTTATACTTATTAAATACGTCATCTGAACAAAATAATATTTTCGACAGCGTATAAAGTATGATCA
>CM055280.1:10663536-10690392 GCA_029237695.1 Conchocele bisecta | reverse complement strand
CTGCGCAAGCGTACCGCAAGCCATGATGTGAAAGTCGTCGTCCCCGCACGTTATCAAAATAGACTGTTACCGCCGCGCGTCGCTAACAGTAAATTGATAATTAATAAATGATTATATTTGTATAGCGGGCACTCGTAATTTTGAGAACTGGTGGAATAGTGACATCATTATACACTTATTTAATTCCTATAAAGAACATTTTGTGCCTACTGCGTGGGCATGTACCTTTAAATAGGGAACAAATGATAAAAAAAAATTAATTATAATTCATTATTTAATAGCTGCAAACAGCAACACTGTTTGCTTTTGCAGCTTAACTAAATCATTTTTAGCCAGGTTTTTTTGAGAAAAAAATCCAGGCTATTGGATTGGCGAAAGCCGGGTGGGCGGACGGGCGGCGGGCGGCGTCCACAATCAGTGTTAAGTTTTCGTGTTTGAGTCCATTTCTTTGTTACTGTACCACCTAGGACCACCAAACTTTCACAGCTTCATAATCAAGGGGTGCCCACCACATATTACTATCCAACATGTTACTTTTTTTTTAACTTGACCCATTTTTTCCGCGCAGTCGACTTAGCCATTTTCAATGTTAAGTTTTCGCGTTTACAATGTTAAGTTTTCGTGTTTAAGTCCATTTCTTTGGTACTGTACCTACCACCTAGGACCACCAAACTTTCACAGTTTCATAACCAAGGGGTTCCTACCACATAAAACTATCCAACATGTGACCATTGTTTTTACCTTCACCTATTATTTCTACGTAATTGACTTAACCATTTTCAACATTAACTTTTTAATGTACGTCTGGTTAAAGTTTTTTGGTTAAAAGTTTTTCGTTATACTATATCTCTGCAACTGCTTCGCCCATTACCTTGAAACTTCACATGGGTGTTTATCATCATCCATATTTTCATTCTACCCCCCAACCGTGCGGCCCCTGTGCCCAATGTCAAGGTCAAATTACTTTGAATTTTTTTTTAAAAGTTTTTTCGTGTACTATATCTCTGCAACTGCTTCACTGCCATTACCTTGATACTTCACATGGGTGTTTATCATCATTGTCGCACCCGCTTGCAGAAAGCGCGATATCGTCGGCATTTTGGCATACCGGTACGTTGGAAAAAACCTGGCCTTCGTGGCTTTGCCTCGTTTCTTCTTGACACTAGTGTAATTAATTTAAATATAATATATTAAATTTAGTATTAACTTACTTTTCAGTATTATAAACACATTTTTTTTTTACTAAGCCCCAATTTTTTTGCAGGTGACTTACATGTACACTTTTACAATTAGGTTATGAAACAAATAAAAGCAAATATACAATTAAACTAATTTTTCCTAAATAGGACATTACACAAACATCATATTAGCGAGCGTACCCCACTACACCCCCAGTTACACGGGGTCTAGTGAGGTACCCGCACAATAGGTAATGCGGTCAAATAGGTCACGATGCAGTGACTATCGATCAATAAATTATGTTGTAAGCGATTGTAATGTGTATTTTCAATATTTATATTATTAAAATGTATCATATCGATACCCCTTTAAGTAATATTTGTATATTTTAAATGTATTGATGTTCTCATGAAGGGCATGAATATAAGTATTAATTAATCCAGCTTATATTGAGGCAAATCACACAGCCTTAAAACATAGTGCTGGAGTATAAACCATAGTATCGTATATTATTCATAAGTATATCACTATTAAACATTAATTACAATATGTATAATCTTAATCCTTTCTATGAGTCTAGTTCATTGATTGTGAAATAGTTTACTGTGGTTTGATTGTTGACTTACATATTGAAGTAATTCATGTTTAAATCATAAATAATTTAAACCATGTGACAGCTTAACTTCTAGTTGTTGTTGTTGTTGTATGTCTGTAATTCAGGCGCTTATTTTTCGCCTCAATCTCTCTGCAGCCACAAAGACTGCGAGAGCATTGTTCCGACACATATGTGTGTGCATAATCATACATGTGTCTGTCTGTGTCTTGGAGGTTAATAATTCCCTGACATTTCAGTGAAAGTCTACATTGCAGGCGCGGATACATAGGGGGGGGGGGGTGGTTGGTTGGGGGGTCCAGGGGGTCCGGAACCCCCCTGCTCCCGGCAAAAAAAATAAAAAAGACGAAAATCTACAATACTCGAATAGTTGGATGACTTTTTTCGTGGCCTAGGTGTCAGGAAATCGCATCTGCGGCGATCTGGCATCTAAAAATTTCCTGGGGGAGGACCCCCAGACACCCTACTTTACGATTTCGCTCTCGCGGAGGTCGGCTATGCCGAATTTTAATTACAGACCACCCCCCCCCCTGCAATTATTTCTGTATCCGCGCCTGCATTGATATCTCAAATGGTAATTTCAGTGAGAATCATAAGGGTACACATTCAAGAACCACCAATATTACTAACATTCTCTAAATTTCCATAACACAAGATGAAACTCCTAAGACTTGGGACATTTAGGAATTTTGTAATGTGTAACATGGCTTAAAAATTCACTCGCCCCGCTCGCCATGGCGATTCAATTTTCATGTTGGCGAGAGGATTTTCACTGGTCCGATTTTGCGAGTGATACATCGGGCAAGGCCATATAAGTACATAGGAACTTTTAGCATACTTTAATTCACATTCATGATTGGAATACTGAACATTCAACAATAATCATGATAATAACAATACATGAAATGGACAATTGATTGCTCTTTGTACATGTTCATGAACAGTTCAAGGATTTTTTATATACATTCTTCAAAAGCTCACAAATAGTTCTTAAATTGATTGTTTAACATGTTTAAGAACAATTTATGAACTATTTTATGATACTACAGTTCATGAAATGGTCATGATTGCTCTTCGGACGACCCACACTTTTTTAGACCCCCTAGATACCTCAGGCCCCTTGGGCCTTCGAAACGACCCCCCCCCTTCTGGCTACGGGCCTGGTTCAAGGATTTTGTTACGTACATTCTTCAAAAGCTCATGAATTGTTCTTCAATTGATTGTTTAAGAACAATTCATGAACTATCTAATGATACTACAGTTCATGAAATGGTCATGATTGCTCTTTTTACATGTTCATGAACAGTTCAAGGATTTGGTTACATTCTTCAAAAGCTCATGAATAGTTCTTAAATTGATTGAATAAAATGTTTAAGAACAATTCATGAACTATTTAATGATACTACAGTTCATGAAATGGTCATGATTGCTCTTTGTACATGTTCATGAACAGTTCAAGGATTTGGTTACATTCTTCAAAAAGCTCATGAATAGTTCTTAAATTGATTGAATAAAATGTTTAAGAACAATTCATGAACTATTTAATGATACTACAGTTCATGAAATGATCATGATTGCTCTTTGTACATGTTCATGAACAGTTCAAGGATTTGGTTACAATCTTCAAAAGCTCATGAATAGTTCTTAAATTGATTGAATAAAATGTTTAAGAACAATTCATGAACTATTTAATGATACTACATGCAGTTCATGAAATGGTCATGAGGCCATCCATAATTATATGTCCGTTTCCTGTAACTCGACCAACCCGCTAAAAATGGTGCGACCCGATTTTATTATTGCAATTTCGTTTACAATTTATTTTTTTAATTTTTTTTTACAATTTTATTTATTTTAATTTTTTTAATTTAGTGCTACAGTGGGTTAAAAGGGTTAATATAATCTCTGGCCCTAAATGGTATACATGTTCATACAACAACACATACAGCAATTGACATACTTTTATTGCAAGACTTGCAATATTGAATTTAAAAAGTATTAATATTAAAAAGGTACAATATTTTAACACTTGCAATGCAAGTGTTAAAATATTGTACCTTTTTAATATTAATAATTTTTAAATTCAATATGTCATATGACAGAAAAAAAAAGAAATTGCCTACCAACCGACCCACTTCTAAAAATTCTGGGTCGGGTTACAGGAAACAAACATTTTTTTAAGGACGGCCTGAATGATCTTTGTACATGTTCATGAACAGTTCAAGGATTTTGTTACATTCTTCAAAAGCTCATGAATAGTTCTTAAATTGATTGTTTAACATGTTTAAGAACAATTCATGAACTATTTAATTATACTACAGTTCATGAATGCTCTTAATTTGTACATGTTCATGAACAGTTCAAGTGTTCTTCAAAAGTTCATGAACAGTTCATGGACATATTTCAAGAACTGTTCATGTACACAATTTCATGAACATAAATTATGAACTTTTAATAGCCAGTTCATGAACTATCCTTAAATGTTTTGAAAAATTCATGATTTCATGAACCTCATTTCGCAGGGGAAGTTACTCTGGTGTGGAATGGACCTGGTCAGGATATTCTAATTTCAGGGCTGAATATATATTTTTCTGTAAATATTCAGTTCTGATTTTGGGAATTTCCCTCATAATGGACAGGTTAAATACGGGATAGACCCGTTGACCCGGCCTTAAATGACCTTAGCTGTTGATAGGCCGTTAAACACCAATAATCAATCAATCAATGTTGATTTTGTGATTTTCTCTTATATGGTGGTGGTGGGATTCAAACCTCTCGACCTGGCACTTCCCTGTCCTGGGAATCCTGGGAATATTGTAGAAATTTTGTGACTGGAAATATTCGAGATTTGAGAAAATTCCCAGCAATTGGGATTTCTGGGAATTTATTTATTTGGAGATATTACTAACATTCTCTAAATTTCCATAACACAAGATGAAACTCCTAAGACTTGGGACATTTAGGAATTTTGTAATGTGTACATTCCTAGCATTCCTAGAATATTCCCACAGACTGATACAATTCCTAGCAACTGGGATTTCTAGGATTTGAATTAACAAGTTATTCCTAGGAATTTCTTAGGAATCCTGACTTATAGCTTACCTAGGAATGAAAAAATCAAAATATTCCTAGGCTTCCTTAGATTTTCCTATGTTATGAAGGTATGAATGATTTTTGCACTTTAATTCCTAGGAATATCCTAGGATTTTATACAGACTAGGAATAATTTTAACAAGGGATATTATTTAAAAACGGACACTTTCATCGTTGGTAAGTTTCTATCAATTTATAGCTATTTTTATTAAAATCATAAAATTGTGAAAATATTAAAATCACAAAAATAATATATATGGAGAAGATCGGCAATTAAATCATAGAAGTCGGCAACCTTAACCTCACGACTATTGCACCATTTACGATGGTTACATTTGTACAGAAGTGCTATCAGTATTACGCAACCATTTGAACGTAATAATTATTAAATTATTTGTAACTCCATCTACAACGATACCGTTACAGCGATACGCTATTGAAACAACATGTATTAGTACCCATAACATAACAAAGTAATGTATCATTATATATCACAGGAGATAGATTAAAACTATATATACTAATAAACAGAACAATCCGCTTGGCTCGTATGAAAATAGTTTTCGTGATAGTTGTGTATATTGATTATCGGTATCTCCCTTGCCGAAAGTAGTTCACTGATTTATTAATTCCAAATAAGATGTGTTTTTGCGTAATGAAAACATAGTTTAACAAGCTGAACATTTTAGAAGCCCTGTAATCTAGGCATATCTGAGACGAGTGATTTAACTCTTTGCATGCTGGGAAACTTGTGGGCTATAAATAGTTCAAAACTAGCAGACAAATATTCATCATATTTTCTTGTATTTCTCCCCGTAAATATCATGAATTGGAATTTCATTAGAATTAAGTCCTGAGGACTCAATTCTAATGAAATTTCAAGACATATTTACAGAGAGAAATAAAACATACACTCCTAATTCGTTTGGCGGATATTTTCGCCGCTAGCATGCAGAGTTAACAAACTGAAAATTTTAGAAGCCCAGTGTAATCTAGGCATATCTGAGACGAGTTAATCACTATAACTACATTGTAGATAGCAAGTGCATACTTTGAATTAGGAGTACAGTCAGAATTCGTTACAACGGCATAGTTTGTCAGAGATGAATCTGCCGTTATAACGAATATGCCGGTATAAAGAATCGGCGATTTTCTCCTCGCTATCTGACTGTCGTGATAATTCATGTAATTAGAACATGTCGGTAATTGGTAACCACGCATTGTATCGACGCTATTTGCTGTGATTTTACATTAGCATTATCGGCGAGATATATACTTATTTGTCACCACATTGATAAAGCAATGCATATATACGAATTTATATCAAGGAAACAAACAAAATTCAAAGCTAATCCGGTATTTGACAAAGTCTAGGTTGCAGGCGAACCTGTTGTTAATTGTAGAGCGCGTGGTGAATACCGGATTATCTGTGAAATTATTTCTTTATTGTTAGCAATTCGCAAACATGTGCATATAGAAAAGAAACACATATTTTAATAAACAGTTTGTTTTAATTTACATGCTAAAATTTATAAAAATACAAAGCAAAAACATGTATAGTGGTTTCCCTTTCTGAACTCACCCCAGATACACGATAATTATTTAAATTGTTCACGATTATGATATTAGTTGCTAACTGTTCATTTCTTAATTGATGTTTGCAAAATAGTACATCGCAGCAGGTGACAAGGTACCGACACGTTAATTGCCGCAATTTATAACAGCAGGTCGGGGTTAATCAGCTATGAAATTGTTTAGATATGGTCAGTGACTGGTTCCCGAATATTGGTTTCCGTAATGCCGGATAACAGAGCTGGGTCACAGCGCTGGTACCAGTGACGCCGGGTACCGGCACCGTTACAACGCACATTAAATAAGACTTAAACTGTGTATTCGTTTGCGGGAATTCCCTGCCGGTGCCGGAAGCCGTATTTGCCGGTATATCGAGCAGATTAAAGAGCATGCCAATTGGTTTGGCGGCTTATTGTGCCAGGAGGCGAATATGCCGCTGTAACGTGTGCCGCTGTAACAAATTCTGACTGTATATGTTTTATTTTTCTGTAAATATGTCTTGAAATATCATTAGAATTGTGTCCTTCGGACACAATTCTAATGAAATTCCAAGACATATTCATGACATTTATAAGGAGAAATAAAAGAAAATATAATGAATTGTCATCTGCTATTTTTAGCTCGCCTGCACGAAGTGCAGAAGAGCTTATGGCATACCCCCGGCGTCGTCGGCGTCGTCCACAAACTTAACGTTGGGTAAATGTCTTATAACTTCTGTTTCCTTTCATGGAACACCTTGTTATTTCATACATGCATTCCTCAGATGACCCTCTATCATGCTGTAGCAAATCCACAACCCACCACCCAACCCTTACCCAAAGGTCAAGGTCACAAACTTAGCATGTTCATAAACTTAACGTTGGGGTAAATGTTGTGTAACTTCTGTTTCTTTTCAGGGAACGCTTTGATATTTCATACATACATTCATCTGATGATCCTCTATTGTGCTACAGCAAATCCATGACCCACCCCCACCCCTTTCCCCAAAGTCAGGGTCACAGACTTAGCACATTCATACATGCATTCCTCATGTGAATAGCTATCATGCTGTAGAAAATCACCAACTTAGTGAGTTCATAAACTTAACGTTGGGTTAAATTTTGTTTTACTTCTGTTTTCAAGGAGCGCATTGATATTTCATAAATGCATTCATCTTAATATGTTATATTATGCTATAGCAAACCCACGACCGACCTTGCACCACTGACCCCAATGTCAAGGTCCACCGCACGCCCCTTAACCCAAGGTCAAGTTATATAATATTCATGTTTTTTTATGCAACTGTGCCAAATTTGAGTGAAGGCTGCCAACAGGCGAGCTTCGTTGTCTTCTGACAACTCTTGTTGAACTAGTTATAGCCCACAAATTTCCCAGCATGCAAAGAGTTCAGGGTTAAACACTAACTACATTATATATAGCAAGTGCAAACTTTGGATTAGTTTGTGAATAAAGTATAAATGCATTCGTTGTGGAGCAAATGAAATGTACTGCTAAAAATAGCTTCATTTCTGACAGCATCGTGACATATATGAGACACTCCATGTGATTTTGTACCTAAGAACATGTGCAATATCTCATGAAAAATATTTACTACCGGTAAAACTTGTGATATTTTCTGTAAATGACGTAAGAGGAAGAAAATTTAAATGGCAAACAATGTATGGCTGATCTGGTGCTACACCGGTCGCAAGCTCTGTAAACATCATTTTGTCTCTGGGTTGATAGTCTCTGTGCGAAACTCTGTGTGACACTTTCTGTCAAAATTAGACAATTAAATCTGCCTTTTATGACCAGTTTTAGTGTAAGATTATTTCACCATTTCATGCGGAATACACCTTTATAGGTATAAGATTTATGACATATTTTATTTTTATTATTTCTCAATGAAAGTATATGTTGTGACCACTCATTTGAACCGTCTCGACGAGACGGTTCAAATGGTTGTTCCGACATATACTTCTGAGCGCATAGAAGGGAAATATTTATGCTTTTCCGCAAACATAATGGCGTATCCTCAGTTAAAGTATATGTGGCGACCACTCATTTGAACCGTCTCGATGAGACGGTTCAAATGGTGGCCGCGACATATACTTCTAAGCCCATTTAAAGAAATTATTTATGATTTTCCCCAATCAAAATGGCATATCCTCAGCATGAATGCAATATTTAATGCAATATTTAAAGTTATAGCATGGAACATCCAATGTTGGGTATTTATGTGTGAAAGGGTGATGTCCAAATATTTCTGTATTCGATGACCGACAAAGATAGGAATTAAACAATAGAACACATTCCTTTGTTTTCATCATCATCAACATGTCCATATTCCCAATGATATACTTAATCTTAACACGAGCTCCAGATAACGTGTGTATTGGCATATGTTACGCACTTATTTTAGCAGAACATGCATTGATTATCAAAAGTGGGAGTACAAAATACTCACAGCAATGTGAAAATACGCATTGATTTTGAAAAATATCCGATGATTTGTCTCCCCTTGGCGGCCATTTTTAATTTTCGCACTCTGTATCCTTGTCCACGCAATAACTCAAGTTCTACTTCACCGATCGAAACCAAATTCAGTATACAATTGTTTATCATGGCAAGACAAAGAAGCCTATTGATTTTGAAAAAATTCCGATACTTATCTCCCCTTGGCAGCCATTTTTAGCTCGACTATTCAAAGAATAAGTAGAGCTTATGTTGTCACCCCGGCGTCAGCGTCCGACGCCGGCGTCGGCGTTGGCGTCGGCGTCGGCGTCACTGTCACGCCTTGGTTAAGGTTTTTAGTCAAGCTTGTATATGGAATACTACTGGCCCTACACCCACCATACTTGCACAACTTCATCTCCTAGTGATGTACATCAATAACCCCTGATCTATATTTGACCTTGACCTACATTTCCTCTTGAATTACTTAGTTAATTCCCCTTGGTTAAGGTTTTTAGTTAACCTTTGTTAAGGTTTTTAGTCAAGCTTGTACATGGAATACTATTGTGCATACAGACACCATACTTGGACAACCTTTTCTCATAGCGATGTACATCAATAACCCCTGATCTATATTTGACCTTCACCTACATTTCCTCTTGAATTACTTAGTTAATTCCCCTTGGTTAAGGTTTTTAGTCAAGCTTGTATATGGAATACTCCTGGCCCTACACCCACCTTACTTGAACAACTTCATCTCCTAGTGATATACATCAACAACCCCTGACCTATATTTGACCTTGACCTACATTTAACCTTGAATTACTTAGTTAATTCCCCTTGGTTAAGGTTTTTACTCAACCTTGGTTAAGGTTTTGAGTCAAGCTTGTACATGGAATACTAGTATTCATACAGACACCATACTTGGACAACCTTTTCTCATAGGGATGTACATCAATAACCTCTGATCTATATTTGACCTTGACCTACATTTCCTCTTGAATTACTTAGTTAATTCCCCTTGGTTAATGTTTTTAGTCAACCTTGGTTAAGGTTTTGAGTCAAGCTTGTACATGGAATACTAGTATGCATACAGACACCATACTTGGACAACCTTTTCTCATAGGGATGTACTTCAATAACCCCTGATCTATATTTGACCTTGACCTACATTTCCTCTTGAATTACTTAGTTAATTCCCCTTGGTTAAGGTTTTTAGTCAAGCTTGTATATGGAATATTCCTGGCCCTACACACACTATACTTGGACAACTTCATCTCCTAGTCATGTACATCAACAACCACTGACCTATATTTGACCTTCACCTACATTTAACCTTGAATTACTTAGTTAATTCCCCTTGGTTAAGGTTTTTAGTCAACCTTGGTTAAGGTTTTTAGTCAAGCTTGTACATGGAATACTATTGTGCATACAGACACCATACTTGGAAAACCTTTTCTCATAGGGATGTACATCAATAACCCCTGATCTATATTTCACCTTGACCTACATTTCCTCTTGAATTACTTAGTTAATTCCCCTTGGTTAAGGTTTTTAGTCAAGCTTGTATATGGAATACTCCTGGCCCTACACCCACCATACTTGGACAACTTCATCTCCTAGTGATGTACATCAACAACCACTGACCTATATTTGACCTTGACCTACATTTAACTTTGAATTTCTTAGTTAATTCCCCTTGGTTAAGGTTTTTAGTCAAGCTTGTAGATGGAATACTATTGTGCATACTAACACCATACTTGGACAACCTTTTCTCATAGCGATGTACATCAATAACCCCTGATCTATATTTGACCTTGACCTACATTTCCTCTTCAATTACTTACTTAATTCTCCTTGGTTAAGGTTTTTAGTCAAGCTTGTAGATGCAATACTCCTGGCCCTACACCAACCATACTTGGACAACTTCATCTCCTAGTGATGTACATCAATAATCCCTGACCTATATTTGACCTTGACCTACTTTTATCCTTGGATTACTTTCTTATTTCCACTTGGTTATGGTTTTTAGTCAAGCTTGTATATGTAATATTCCTGGGCCTACAGCAACCATACTTGGAAAACTTCATCTCCTAGTGATGTACATCAATAACCCCTGACCTATATCTGACATTGACCTACATTTAACCTTGAATTACTTACTTAATTTCCCTTTGTTAAGGTTTTTAGTCAACCTTGGTTAAGGTTTTTATGCAGGCCGCGGCCACCTTGTTTGTCAAGCTATGTGTACATCGACAACCCTCGTAGTCGAGCTATGCTGTTCTCCTACAGCTCTTGTTAATTTTCGCACTCTGTATCCTTGTCCACGCAATAACTCAAGTTCTACTTGACCGATCATAACCAAATTCGGTATACATGTTTATCATGGCAAGACGAAGAAGCCTATTGATTTCGAGTTCTACTTGACGGATCGTAACCAATTTTGGTTTACATGTTTATCACGTCAAGATGAGTTATCTCCCCTTGTTGACTGGCCTTGCCTCGACGGGCGTATATTGTGACCTTCGGCACTCTTGTTAAATTTGTTTTATTTTTTATCATTCGTTCCCTATTTAATAAGGAAGAAAACGAATGGTACATTTGTAAAAGTAAAACGCGCATATTGAATTTAAAATCTGGGGGTATAATACTCTTTAGATACAAAAACGGACAACTAACATGTTCACATTGCACTCGTTTACTTTTCGTGCGTACGTACGTATGTGACGTGACTCAACAAAAAAAGGCTTATTTGGACGGAAAAAAAATAGAGCTATTGATATGTGACTGTGACTGGAGAAATGGGGCTTATGAGATTTGTAACCAGTGGAGATCCTGATCAAATAGCACACATGTAGTCTGATAACGATCTACATTGCTTGTTAGAAGCACAACAGGCGTTTCATTGGTGGAATGGCGAACAGTGTAGATCCTGATCAGACTGTGCGGATGCACAGGCTGATCTGGATCTCCACTGGTCGCAAAACCCATAAGCCTCATTTGTGACCAGTGTAGCGCTTGATAAAAATAGCACACGCCTGTAGCCAAATAATGATGGGTTTCATCCGAACCACAATGCCTGGTTTGACCCTCGGGTACATTTTTATGCCCCACCACGATAATGGAGTTTAGTGTTACCCTTGTCCGTCCGTCCGTCCGTCCGTCACAAAACTTTAACGCTCGGGTAAATTTGGCCTCATTTATTATCAAAGCGATATGTGGGGCATCCGTGTTCTATGAACACATTTTCTAGTTTGCTTTCTGGTACATGAGAGTTGAATCTGGTTATACCCATTATAAATAAAATGTAAAAGTAGTAAGATTATTACTAATCTTATTACTTTTGGGGTGTGTGGTTAAGTGCCTGGTGTTGTGAGCACCTTTCATCAGATCAGGTTATTCTAATTTCAGGGCTGAATATATTTTTTTCTGATTTTGGTATTTTCACGAAGGGTACATGTGAAATATTGGATTCGACCTCATTAACCCTTAGACTGCTATCTTATTTTTTTTGTCGTCTGCTGTTTATTTTTAATTTTACATTTGTATCATCAAAAACATGCTTTGACCGCATGGTCAGCATAGCATCATAGTGCAGATACTGCAGTTTAACAGATACTGCAGTTTGACTTGGGGGGCAGAATTGCTGTGAGTATGTCTAAGGGTTAACCCAGCCTAAAATGTCCTTAGTTGTTAACAGGTTGTTACACCATTGAATCACATCAAATCCAATTGGCTGCCGTTATAGTGCTTGAGACAGGGTGGGATAATCTTGTGGTATCTGTTTTCCAGGATGTCATCCTTAATTCAGACTACCGTATTTATGGTTCACTGTGACAAAAGGGGGCTTATTAAGTTTTTGACCAGTCTAGGCCTTGACCAACTGACTCTATTTTGCAGTATCGTGAAGATATACAATTTATTTTAGCGGTGGTATGACGGTTTCCTCAAATTAATAGCGAACTGTTACAACGAGCGTTGTTTAATGCTATTTATTAATTTACTTTTACTTATTTTAGACTTGGGGAATTAGGCTCAATTTGATCGAAAGATGAAAAGACCACTCGGCATGAAATGCACACAATGCAGACTTTTCCTGAGAACTGTGTTTGTTCAACACAGTTCAAATTGCTATAATTAATTACTCATTGAATGCAAACCTTAGATATTTTACATGCACATTTCATCCATTCATCTACATACACACAGCAAATATCAATGACGAAATGAAACTGGAACTATGTCTAAATTGGCTTTTAATACGAATATCAAAGTCAATTTAGACATCGGACTGTCTTCTGAATCATATCTGGAACCAACTGTAATATGCAAATGACTGTAAACAACTACATGTTATAGTATTAAGTTTTGACTCAGTGTAGCTCAAATACTAGTCATCAATGTACAGTCTCAAAAGAGTTATTACATGATCTATGAAATTTCACAATACTTGCAGACAACAATTAAGAATTTCCACAGTGATGCTGCATTCATTTTGTGTGACCCCAAGCTATTTGACCGGGGCACAACGCCCATTAAAAGAGGTCTGGTTTCTGCAGACAAGTTACTCAGAGGTCATGACCTGATTCCATATGAACAAAGGAGCAACCAGTCTAGCTCCAGCTTGGACAAAGCATCTGCATGGTTCAATCAGGGTTTATACTGTTTGCCATTCAGTCCATCAAATTGGTACTCTATAACAGAACACTGTATGCCCTGGTCAGTCTGCACGAATGAATTCTGGGACTACACAAACTCAACTAGTCCTGTTTTTCACGACAGGTGACATAATTATCTGCAAAGGGAGTGTTATTTCTGATTGGCTATTACTTTGTTTATATATCACTTATTTTTGCATTGTTTATAAACAAACAAACAAAGCATTGTTTATAGTATATATATAAATGTTGACACCTTTTGTGAAACAGACAGTAATGTCATTGACAGAGCTCATATGTAGCTGTGAGAAATGGGGGCTTATGGCTTTTGCGACCGGTGCATACCTAGACCATCCGCGCAGTCTGATGGGGGTCTGCACTGTTCGCCATTCAGTCACTGCTCTGACAAACAGCATAAACCTTAGAACACGGGAAATGTAAATTGTCGTCTGGTGTCGATTTATGTTTTGGCTTTTTTCTCAATAAAAACATGGTTTGACATCACTTTAGAATCATTTCCATTGGAAATGATTCTAAAGTGGTGTCAAAACATGGTTTTGATGAGAAAAATGGGCACTAAAAATAAACAGCAGACGACATATATAGTTGTCCATATCTAGTTGAATGAATGTGATGGCCGGCCAGGAGCTAGACTGACAACAAATGCCATAAGCCCCATTTCTCCAGTCACGGCCATGTATATGTTTGTAATTGAAATGTCAAAATTGTACATCGGCAGAGTGACACTGCAGTCATAGAGCCAATGGTAAGCTTGATTTCAAGTTTGAAAGTAACCCAAATTTTCTGACTGCTACGGAGGGCGATTTACATGCGATGTAAGTCGCCCTGTGTGGCAGCCAGAAAATTTGGGTTTGTTTGAAAGGTACGTGTTTGTTATGTTATAAATTTTCTGTCGTTAATGGTTAAAAAGGTTATTTACGTTCCATCACATGTAAACAAATGAAAAAATCTTGCAAAATGAATACATTTACATTGAAAGTTTTGCATTTGGTCATTAACTTATCTATGTTGTTACATGTTTAATTGTTTATTTATGTTTATTCATTTGTATACATATGAACATAAATGTTTAACCAATTAAAGACGGGATACAATTATGATAGTACGAAACTTTTATGAGAACAACATCTTATTCTTTATTTCATCTCAAAAGTATATGTTGTTACCACTTGTTTGAACAGTCTCGACAAGACGGTTCAAATGATTGGTAACAACGTATACTTTTATGGAGAAATAAACAAAATAATGAGATTTTTTTCTCTCAAAAATTATCGTATCCTTAGACTGAAATGGGTTAAATAAATATGTTTATATTTTACATGTGCCATTATATATAGAATTGTAAGAGACAACATACAGACATAATGTATGTCATTTAATGAACTTTACTACATTTTATGTTTGTAAATGTTTGTGTTGTTATTTATCGGAAGTATATTTTGTTACCACCATTTGAACATAATTCATTTTATTGAGGAAAAAAATCTGATTATTTTCTTTATTTCTCGATAAAAGTATACGTTGTTACCACTCATTTGAACCGTCTCGTCGAGACGGTTCAAATGAGTGGTGACAACATATACTTTCAATGAAAACTGGCAGAAATAGATTTTTTTTTGTTTTTTTTCTTCACAGTTTTCATATTCTCAATGTAATTATAGTAATGAAATGAGATACTATTAGTAGATTTATTGTGTAAGTTTAAATTTCACTATAGCTGATTTATTAAGTAATTATCACAGTTCACCGTTACTTGTTTGTTGCATTTTAGTGTTATATACTCAGCGACAAAAGAAACCATACAGTGCAATAATTCCAGGACAAAAATATTTACACAATTCCCTAACATTTGATTGGCCCGTAGCAAGTCTCTGTCCAAAATTTATGTCCCAGTAAACTCCCATGCCGAATTACTTTCCGTAACCGTGAGGCGCAGTTAAAATAATTCTTAAGAAAACGGAAAATAAACACATTTTCTTGATAAATTTATTTAAAATGCTGGAATTATAAGGAATGAATGGCCTTTTTTTTTTTTTTTCCGAAAATTCATTATTGTAATTTTTGATCGCTTCGTCCAGTAATCCAGCGACTTTTCCAAGTTTATACCCCGATAAATTCCACAGAAAGGCCATTCATTCCTATAATAATACTGGCTTATATGGGTGAAGAGCAGATGTATATAACACCAAAGAATGTTTATGTCATAACCATATGTACCGGTAATGCACATCATTTACATAACATCATCATGTGACATAGAAGTTGAAAATAAATTCTAAACAGTAATCATGAAAATGTATTCCATCGAATACAGTTTATCCAAAGAACTTCATGCGGTCAGTTACCTGATTTCGTTGGTCATTATCTCAGCACTACATGTTGGATTACCATGTTACTTCATGGTTTTATTCGGTTACCTAGTTTGTTACACAAACTACATTGCACGGAATCATTCACCCGTAACTTTGCACCAGCTGGAAATGGTAAAACCATACTTTGACAACTTACACATGATTACAGGGATTCGACTGGCGATCGCCACTTTCGCAATTGGCGATAAAAATAAACAATTGGCGATTTTTCGAAAATTTTAATTTTTCATCGCCAATTGTTTATTTTTTATCCTATTGGTTATTCCTTTTTTGTTTTGATTTTTATGCCCCCGCCACCGAATGGTGAGGGGGGCATATAGTGTTACCGGCGTCCGTACGTACGTACGTACGTCCCGAAACCTTAACGCTGGGTAAATGGCTTATAATTTTCTGTTTCCTTGCTCAGATCTGCTTCACATTTCACACACGCATTGCTCCAATGGTCCTCTACCGCCCTGTGACAAATCCACATTCGTCCCGCCCCCGCTAAGCCCAGGGTCAAGGTCACAGACTTGGTGCTTTCGAAACCTTAACGCTGGGTAAATGGCTTATAATTTCTGTTTCCTTGCTCGGATCTGCTTCACATTTCACACACGCATTGCTCCAATGGTCCTCTACCGCCATGTGACAAATCCACATTCGTCCCGCCCCCCGCTAAGCCCAGGGTCAAGGTCACAGACTTGGTGCTTTCGAAACCTTAACGCTGGGTAAATCGCTTATAATTTCTGTTTCCTTGCTCGGATCTGCTTCACATTTCACACACGCATTGCTCCAATGGTCCTCTACCGCCCTGTGACAGATCCACATTCGTCCCGCCCCCGATAAGTCCAGGGTCAAGGTCACAGACTTGGTGTGTTCGAAACCTTAACGCTGGGTAAATGCCTTATAATTTCTGTTTCCTTGCTCGGATCTGCTTCACATTTCACACACGCATTGCTCCAATGGTCCTCTACCGCCCTGTGACAAATCCACATTCGTCCCGCCCCCGCTAAGCCCAGGGTCAAGGTCACAGACTTGGTGCGTTCGAAACCTTAACACTGGGTAAATGCCTTATAATTTCTGTTTCCTTGCTCGGATCTGCTTCACATTTCACACACGCATTGCTCCAATGGTCCTCTGCCGCCCTGTGACAAATCCACATTCGTCCCACTCCCACTAAGCCCAGGGTCAAGGTCACAGACTTGATGCGTTTGAAAACTTAACGCTGGGTAAATGGCTTATAATTT
Organism: Conchocele bisecta; assembly: GCA_029237695.1. NCBI lineage: Eukaryota > Metazoa > Mollusca > Bivalvia > Lucinida > Thyasiridae > Conchocele > Conchocele bisecta. Next base: position 10,673,225 of record CM055280.1, on the reverse strand, counting down.
CTGTTTCCTGGCTCGGATCTGCTTCACATTTCACACACGCATTGCTCCAATGGTCCTCTACCGCCCTGTGACAGATCCACATTCGTCCCGCCCCCGCTAAGCCCAGGGTCAAGGTCACAGACTTGGTGCGTTCGAAACCTTAACGCTGGGTAAATGGCTTATAATTTCTGTTTCCTTGCTCGGATCTGCTTCACATTTCACACACGCATTTGCTCCAATGGTTCCCTCTACCAGCCCTGTGACAAAATCCACATTCGTCCCGCCCCCGCTAAGCCCAGGGTCAAGGTCACAGACTTGGTTGCGTTCGAAACCTTAACACTGGGTAAATGGGGGGGGGGGGGGGGGGCCTTATAATTGCTGTTTCCCTTGCTCGGATCTGCTTCACATTTCACACAAGCATTGCTCCAATGGTCCTCTGCCGCCCTGTGAAAATCCACATTTGTCCCACTCCCACTAAGCCCAGGGTCAAGGTCACAGACTTGATGCGTTCGAAACCTTAACGCTGGGTAAATGGCTTATAATTTCTGTTTCCTGGCTCGGATCTGCTTCACATTTCACACACGCATTGCTCCAATGGTCCTCTACCGCCCTGTGACAGATCACATTCGTCCCAGCCCCCGCTAACGCCCAGGTCAAGGTCACCAGACTTGATGCGTTCGAAACCTTAACGCTGGGTAAATGGCTTATAATTTCTGTTTCCTGGCTCGGATCTGCTTCACATTTATTCACACACGCATTGCTCCAATGGTCCTCTACCGCCCTGTGACAGATCCACATTCGTCCCGCCCCCGCTAAGCCCAGGGTCAAGGTCACAGACTTGGTGCGTTCGAAACCTTAACGCTGGGTAAATGGCTTATAATTTCTGTTTCCTTGCTCGGATCTGCTTCACATTTCACACACGCATTGCTCCAATGGTCCTCTACCGCCCTGTGACAAATCCACATTCGTCCCGCCCCCGCTAAGCCCAGGGTCAAGGTCACAGACTTGGTGCGTTCGAAACCTTAACGCTGGCTAAATGTCTTGTAATTTCTGTTTCCTTGCTCGGATCTGCTTCACATTTCACACACGCATTGCTCCAATGGTTCTATACCGCCCTGTGACAAATCCACATTCGTCCCACCCCCGCTAAGCCCAGGGTTCAAGGTCACAGACTTGGTGCGTCGAAACCTTAACGCTGGGTAATGGCTTATCTGTTTCCTTGCTCGGATCTGCTTCACATTTCACACACGCATTGCTCCAATGGTTCTCTACCGCCCTGTGACAAATCCACATTCGTCCCACCCCCGCTAAGCCCAGGGTCAAGGTCACAGACTTGGTGCGTTCGAAACCTTAACGCTCGGGTAAATGGCTTATAATCAAATATGCCTCGTTCGAAACCTTAACACTGGGTAAATGCCTTATAATTTCTGTTTCCTTGCTCAGATCTGCTTCACATTTCACACACGCATTGCTCCAATGGTCCTCTACCGCCATGTGACAAATCCACATTCGTCCCGCCCCCCGCTAAGCCCAGGGTCAAGGTCACAGACTTGGTGCTTTCGAAACCTTAACGCTGGGTAAATGGCTTATAATTTCTGTTTCCTTGCTCGGATCTGCTTCACATTTCACACACGCATTGCTCCAATGGTTCTCTACCGCCCTGTGACAAATCCACATTCGTCCCACCCCCGCTAAGCTCGGGTAAATGGCTTATAATCAAATATGCCTCGTTCGAAACCTTAACACTGGGTAAATGCCTTATAATTTCTGTTTCCTTGCTCAGATCTGCTTCACATTTCACACACGCATTGCTCCAATGGTCCTCTACCGCCATGTGACAAATCCACATTCGTCCCGCCCCCCGCTAAGCCCAGGGTCAAGGTCACAGACTTGGTGTGTTCGAAACCTTAACGCTGGGTAAATGCCTTATAATTTCTGTTTCCTTGCTCGGATCTGCTTCACATTTCACACAAGCATTGCTCCAATGGTCCTCTGCCGCCCTGTGACAAATCCACATTCGTCCCACTCCCACTAAGCCCAGGGTCAAGGTCACAGACTTGATGCGTTCGAAACCTTAACGCTGGGTAAATGGCTTATAATTTCTGTTTCCTGGCTCGGATCTGCTTCACATTTCACACACGCATTGCTCCAATGGTCCTCTACCGCCCTGTGACAGATCCACATTCGTCCCGCCCCCGCTAAGCCCAGGGTCAAGGTCACAGACTTGGTTTGTTCGAAACCTTAACGCTGGGTAAATGCCTTATAATTTCTGTTTCCTTGCTCGGATCTGCTTCACATTTCACACACGCATTGCTCCAATGGTCCTCTACCGCCCTGTGACAAATCCACATTCGTCCAGCCCCCGCTAAGCCCAGGGTCAAGGTCACAGACTTGGTGCGTTCGAAACCTTAACACTGGGTAAATGCCTTATAATTTCTGTTTCCTTGCTCGGATCTGCTTCACATTTCACACACGCATTGCTCCAATGGTCCTCTGCCGCCCTGTGACAAATCCACATTCGTCCCACTCCCACTAAGCCCAGGGTCAAGGTCACAGACTTGATGCGTTTGAAAACTTAACGCTGGGTAAATGGCTTATAATTTCTGTTTCCTGGCTCGGATCTGCTTCACATTTCACACACGCATTGCTCCAATGGTCCTCTACCGCCCTGTGACAGATCCACATTCGTCCCGCCCCCGCTAAGCCCAGGGTCAAGGTCACAGACTTGGTGCGTTCGAAACCTTAACGCTGGGTAAATGGCTTATAATTTCTGTTTCCTTGCTCGGATCTGCTTCACATTTCACACACGCATTGCTCCAATGGTCCTCTACCGCCCTGTGACAAATCCACATTCGTCCCGCCCCCGCTAAGCCCAGGGTCAAGGTCACAGACTTGGTGCGTTCGAAACCTTAACGCTGGCTAAATGTCTTGTAATTTCTGTTTCCTTGCTCGGATCTGCTTCACATTTCACACACGCATTGCTCCAATGGTTCTATACCGCCCTGTGACAAATCCACATTCGTCCCACCCCCGCTAAGCCCAGGGTCAAGGTCACAGACTTGGTGCGTTCGAAACCTTAACGCTGGGTAAATGGCTTATAATTTCTGTTTCCTTGCTCGGATCTGCTTCACATTTCACACACGCATTGCTCCAATCTCCAATGGTCCTCTACCGCCCTGTGACAAATCCACAGTCGTCCCACCCCCGCTAAGCCCAGGGTCAAGGTCACAGACTTGGTGCGTTCGAAACCTTAACGCTCGGGTAAATGGCTTATAATCAAATATGCCTCGTTTTCTTTGGCTGCCAGCGGGGGCATTCGTGTGCCGACAGGCCACATTTCTAGTTTTTATCTTTTTTTTATGCCCCCGCCACCGAATGGTGAGGGGGGCATATAGTGTTACCGGCGTCCGTACGTACGTCCCGAAACCTTAACGCTGGGTAAATGGCTTATAATTTCTGTTTCCTTGCTCGGATCTGCTTCATATTTCACACACGCATTGCTCCAATGGTCCTCTACCGCCCTTTGACAAATCCACATTCGTCCCGCCCCCGCTAAGCCCAGGGTCAAGGTCACAGACTTGGTGCTTTCGAAACCTTAACGCTGGGTAAATGGCTTATAATTTCTGTTTCCTTGCTCGGATCTGCTTCACATTTCACACACGCATTGCTCCAATGGTCCTCTACCGCCCTGTGACAAATCCACATTTGTCCCGTCCCCGCTAAGCCCAGGGTCAAGGTCACAGACTTGGTGCTTTCGAAACCTTAACGCTGGGTAAATGGCTTATAATTTCTGTTTCCTTGCTCGGATCTGCTTCACATTTCACACACGCATTGCTCCAATGGTCCTCTACCGCCCTTTGACAAATCCACATTCGTCCCGCCCCCGCTAAGCCCAGGGTCAAGGTCACAAACTTGGTGCTTTCGAAAACCTTAACGTGGGTAAATGGCTTATAATTTCTGTTTCCTTGCTCGGATCTGCTTCACATTTCACACACGCATTGCTCCAATGGTCCTCTACCGCCCTGTGACAAATCCACATTTGTCCCGTCCCCGCTAAGCCCAGGGTCAAGGTCACAGACTTGGTGCTTTCGAAACCTTAACGCTGGGTAAATGGCTTATAATTTCTGTTTCCTTGTCGGATCTGCTTCACATTTCACACACGCATTGCTCCAATGGTCCTCTACCGCCCTGTGACAAATCCACATTCGTCCCGCCCCCGCTAAGCCCAGGGTCAAGGTCACAGACTTGGTGCGTTCGAAACCTTAACGTTGGTAAATGCCTTATAATTTCTGTTTCCTTGCTCGGATCTGCTTCATATTTCACACACGCATTGCTCCAATGGTCCTCTGCCACCCTGTGACAAATCCACATTCGTGCCGCCCCCGCTAAGCCCAGGGTCAAGGTCACAGACTTGGTGCGTTCGAAACCTTAACGCTGGGTAAATGCCTTATAATTTCTGTTTCCTTGCTCGGATCTGCTTCACATTTCACACACGCATTGCTCCAATGGTCCTCTGCCACCCTGTGACAACTCCACATTCGTGCCGCCCCCGCTAAGCCCAGGGTGAAGGTCACAAACTTTGTGCGTTCGAAACCTTAACGCTGAGTAAATGCCTTATTAGTTCTGTTTCCTTGCTCGGATCTGCTTCACATTTCACACACGCATTGCTCCAATGGTCCTCTGCCACCCTGTGACAAATCCACATTTGTGCCGCCTCCACCAAGCCCAGGGTCAAGGTCACAGACTTGGTGCGTTCGAAACCTTAACGCTGGGTAAATGCCTTATAATTTCTGTTTCCTTGCCCGGATCTGCTTCACATTTCACACACGCATTGCTCCAATGGTCCTCTGCCACCCTGTGACTAATCCACATTCGTGCCGCCTCCACCAAGCCCAGGGTCAAGGTCACAGACTTGGTGCGTTCGAAACCTTATCGCTGGGTAAATGCCTTATAATTTCTGTTTCCTTGCTCGGATCTGCTTCACATTTCACACACGCATTGCTCCAATGGTCCTCTGCCACCCTGTGACAAATCCACATTCCTGCCGCCCCCAGTAAGCCCAGGGTCAAGGTCACAGACTTGGTGCGTTCGAAACCTTAACGCTGGGTAAAGGACTTATAATTTCTGTTTCCTTGCTCGGATCTGCTTCACATTTCACACACGCATTGCTCCAATGGTCCTCTGCCACCGTATGACAAATCCACATTCAAATATGCCTTGTTTTCTTTGGCTGCCAGCGGGGGCATTCGTGTGCCGACAGGCCACATTTCTAGTAATTTATGTTTCCTTTCTCGGATCTGCTTCACATTTCACACACGCATTGCTCCAATGGTCCTCTGCCACTCTGTGACAAATCCACATTCGTGCTGCCCCCGCCAAGCCCAGGGTCAAGGTCACAGACTTGGTGCGTTCGAAACCTTAACGCTGGGTAAATGCCTTATAATTTATGTTTCCTTGCTCGGATCTGCTTCACATTTCACACACGCATTTCTCCAATGGTCCTCTGCCACCCTGTGACAAATCCACATTCAAATATGCCTTGTTTTCTTTGGCTGCCAGCAGGGGCATTCGTGTGCCGACCGGCCACATTTCTAGTTTTTGAAGTGGCGATTTTTTTATTTTCCCCAGCGGAATCCCTGGATTACGCGATATCAATCGGCATAATGTTTATTGTATCGGCTCAGCATTTTGTTTTGAAGGTACATGCCCACTCAGTAGGCACAACATGTTCTTTATATCAGAGACATCATCTGAGACATTTTCTGTCAAAATAAACATTAATTCACCATTACCAAACGTATTGGTTGGCATTATTATACATTTTATGTCAGGCGTAAATTTCCACACTGATATCAGGGACGATAACCGTGTTTCCTTAAAATGTTAAGGGACATTACTATTTATTCTCTGTATTTATTTTTTGATGTGCAATGATCATACTTTATAATCAATTATACACTTATTTAATTCCTATAAAGAACATTTTGATAGAAAAGGATATTACAAATCGTTTAGAAATATAGTTGGGCTCTTTTAAAAACTGTACGATTTCTTTTGTCGCTTAGTATAATATTAATTTTTAGTGTGTCTAATGTCTCTTGTCTTTGTACCATTTGTGGCGAGTTGAGACTTTGCTTTCAGCATTTTATAAAAGATTTTGTTCGTGTCTGGGTGATTGTGATCATGTGGTGTTTTTTATTGTCAATTTTAATTTTGTACTTACAAACTTCTTAGTCTTACAACGTTTAGTGAAACAGGCCCCTGACACCACCGGTACAACTGGGATGGCGTTTGTATTGAAAGGGTTAAACAGACATAGCACTCCAAACAAACACTCAATCAATTAATCAATCAATCAATTGATTGGTAAAATTATCAATCAACCAAGCAAACCAATCAAGTAAACCAATCAATCATTTGATCAAGCCAAAAAAACACACAATCAAATCAATCAAAATAAAACTAATCAATCATTTGCATTTTATTTCAGGCTTTGCCAGATTTGACAACCCCACTACAATTGGGATTGCTGTTGTATTGAATGGGTTAAACAGACATAAAACTCCAATCAACAGTCAATCAACCAATCACTAAACCAATCACTAAACCAATCACTAAACCAATCACTCAACCAATCAACCAATCAATCATTCAATCAATTGTGTTTCGTTTCAGACTGCACTAGATCTGACCACCCCAGGTACAGAGGCCATCTTGAATAATCGGAAAAACACATGGATCCAGTTAGCCGGACACCCTGGTAAGTAAACCAAGATGGCTGACAAGATGGCCGACAAGATGGCCACCACAATTGATGGGTCAGTGGAACAAGGTGGCTAACTCCCTCGTGGAGTTAGCCACATTCTTCCAATAACCCATTCAATTACAATCACATTTTGTTGTGCCTGCTTACAGAGGGCATTAACCCTTCCTATGCTGTTGACGGAAATTGTCATCTGCTGTTTTTCATTTATGCTTTAATTCTTAACAAAAAACTGGTTTTTGACAGCACATGAGAATCGTCTCCACTGGAGACGATTCTCATGTGCTGTCAAAACCAGGTTTTTGTCGAGAAATATTGAAAATAAAACATTTCCAGCAGACGACAACATTTAATTCAGCGTAGTAAGGGTTAACATATCCTAATACAGTGGACACTGTGATAAATAAATAAATAATGATATTCAAGATGGTGTACAAGATGGCTGCCAAAATTGAAATCTCACTTTTGTGCATTCATATCATATTGGCATATTGTCTAGTATAGTTAGACACCATGTAATCAATAAATAAATTCATGATTACGTACATGATGGCTACCAAAAATTTTTCTTTCTGTCAAGATGGTGTTCAAGATGGCTGCCACAATTCAGATCTTCTCTTTGTGTTGTGCATTCAAATAACATTGGCATATTAATTGTCTTATATAGTATGCACCTTGGTAAGTAACTCAATAAATAAATTCATGATTACGTATTTTAACTTTCAATATGGTGTACAAGATGGGTGCCATAATTAAGATCTTCACTTTTTGTTGTACATGCATATGCATTGGCATATTGTCCAGTATAGTTGACGCTCTGGTAAGTATTAAACAATGAAATTCAAGATGGCCACCAAAATAAGGATCTTTACTGTTTTTCATACACAAGGAATAAGGTGTGGCCTAGAAGTTTGAGCACTGGACTTCAATACCAGATGTTGTGGGTTCAATCCCCGCCCTAGACATGACTACTTTTCATAGTATTTCCATCCCACTGGTCTTGCGGATCAGACTTGATGTCCTGGTCCTGTCTCTATATGTGGCTGTGATTGGAGAAATGATGCTTATGGGTTTTGCGACCAGTGGAGATCCAGATCAGCCTGTGCATCCGCACAGTCTGATCAGGATCTACACTGTTCGCCATTCCACCAATGAAACGCCTGTTGTGCTTCTAACAAGCAATGTAGATCATTATCAGACTACATGTGTGCTATTTGATCAGGATCTACACTGGTCACAAATCCCATAAGCCCCATTTCTCCAGTCACAGCCACATATGACCTTGGCTGTTGCTGGGACGGTAAACCCATTCACTTTCCAGGGATTCCGCTGGGGAAAATAAAAAAATCGCCACTTCAAAAAATTGGTGATAAAAAATTACTATTTTAAAAACCAATTGTTTATTTTTTATCGCCAATTGCGAAAGTGGCAATCGCCAGCGGAATCCCTGACTTTCACGTTCCATTGTAGGTGCGTTTGCCCCGGCAGGACCAAACACAATCTGGAAGAAGCGCTATACGAAAGATAACAATGAGACAAAGTCGTATGAAGCCCTAATGGACGACTCGGCACACAGTATTATACCCATGTTCTACCGCGAGGTCGAGTATAACGCAGAATGTATCCTTTTGTGGGCATCGACTGAAGTTTTCCCCTGTTTACAGAAAATGTATATACAGTAGAACCTCTCTAAACCTGACACCCTGGCGAGCCAATGGTGTTTAATTTAAGAGGGGGTTTCACTGTCATTTATTTCATTATAATGTCTGTTCATGATTGAAAATGACAAAAGCTGTGCATGGAATGCTTAATTACAGTGGAGCCTCTCTAAACCGGACACCCAGGGGGATCTTCCTTCCAGGTTGTCCGGTTTACTGAGGTTCCACTGTACTAGGTTCAGCAGTTTTCATTCCGGATATAATTTAGTAAACCACCGCCTATGTTAATCTTGCCCAGATGTGAACGTTTCTGAACGTCTATTGACGATATCAACTCGCAATTAAGCAGTATGATTGGCTGTGCCTGAGCTGTAGCATACATACATATATACATACACCACCGTCTCCGGTAATCTTGCCAAAGTATCAACATGTCTGAATATCTATTGGCAATATCAAGTCGCAGTCACACAGTCACAGTCATACACCACTACCTGAGCTAATCTTGCCCAGATGTCAACGTTTCTGAACCATCTATCACTGCAACACCATGTATATTCCTTAATTCGTCGCAGATTTTATAGAAATGGAAGACCTGCTGCAACATTTTAACGACCCGAACATTATGGACGTGAAGATGGGAACAAGGTAGGTATCTATATATAGAACTTAGCACTGTAATTGAGTATTGTTACTCCATCATTTCTGAAGCAATTGGGTATTTCTAACTTTTAATTGGGTAAATTAAAATCACACTACTGTTTACACATCAACAGACAGCAATTAATGAATGGTTTGCTTCGAAATGAAAACATGTCTTGGCATTTCATTAGAATTGTCTTGGCATTTCATTAGAATTGTCTCCTTGGAGACAATTCTAATGAAATACCAAGATGTGTTTTCATGGAAAATCAAAGATATATGCTATATTTGTGGCCTGTTTATTGTTTTCTGCAGAATGATAAAGGTACCACAATTTTTTAATTGCTTTTTGTTACTCGCTACTTCTGATTTCAATTGGGTTTTTAGCAATTTTAATTGGGTATTTAAGCAAATACGCAGCTTATCTGGAGCACTGTATATATATAGAACATAGTACTGTATGAGACCAAGTGGGTGGGGTAATGGATTTTTTTTTCAATGGTATTTTTGTGTTGTGTCACATGTCTGGGGGATCTGGCATTGGACTTTGATACTGGAGGTTGTGAGTTCAACTATGTACATAGTATTTCCATCCCACTGGTTTGTCACTTTTGCTTCACATTTTCTTTTTGACCTTAATAGGGCTG
>CM055280.1:10644738-10663036 GCA_029237695.1 Conchocele bisecta | reverse complement strand
CAGCCCTATTAAGGTCAAAAAGAAAATGTGAAGCAAAAGTGACAGACCAGTAGGATGGAAATACTATGTACATAGTTGAACTCACAACCGCCAGTATCGAAGTCCAATGCCAGATCCCCCGACTCGGACATGTGACACAACACAAAAAAACCATTGAAAAAAATCCATTACCCCACCCACTTGGTCTCATACAGTACTATGTTCTATATATATACAGAGCTCCAGATAAGCTGCATATTTGCTTAAATACCCAATTAAAATTTCTAAAAACCCAATTGAAATCAGAAGTAGCGAGTAACAAAAAGCAATTAAAAAATTGTGGTACCTTTATCATTTTTTATCAATAAACAGACCACAAATATAGCATATATCTTTGATTTTCCATGAAAACGCCAAGACATGTTTTCATTTCGAAGCAAACCATTCAATAATTGCTGTCTGTTGATGTGTAAACAGTAGTGTGATTTTAATTTACCCAATTAAAAGTTAGAAATACCCAATTGCTTCAGAAATGATGGAGTGACAATACTCAATTACACTTGGTCTCATACAGTGCTAAGTTCTATATATAGATACCTACCTTGTTCCCATCTTCACGTCCATAATGTTCGGGTCATTAAAATGTTGCAGCAGGTCTTCCATTTCTATAAAATCTGCGACGAATTAAGGAATATACATGGTGTTGCAGTGATAGATGGTTCAGAAACGTTGACATCTGGGCAAGATTAGCTCAGGTAGTGGTGTATGACTGTGACTGTGTGACTGCGACTTGATATTGCCAATAGATATTCAGACATGTTGTTACTTTGGCAAGATTACAGGAGACGGTGGTGTATGTATATATGTATGTATGCTACAGCTCAGGCACAGCCAATCATACTGCTTAATTGCGAGTTGATATCGTCAATAGACGTTCGGAAACGTTCACATCTGGGCAAGATTAACATAGGCGGTGGTTTACTAAATTATATCCGGAATGAAAACTGCTGAACCTAGTACAGTGGAACCTCAGTAAACCGGACAACCTGGAAGATCCCCCTGGGTGTCCGGTTTAGAGAGGCTCCACTGTAATTAAGCATTCCATGCACAGCTTTTGTCATTTTCAATCATGAACAGAGACTATAATGAAATAAATGACAGTGAAACCCCTCTTAAATTAAACACCATTGGCTCGCCAGGGTGTCAGGTTTAGAGAGGTTCTACTGTATATAGATTTTCTGTAAACAGGGGAAGACTTCAGTCGACGCCCACAAAAGGATACATTCTGCGTTATACTCTACCTCGCGGTAGAACATGGGTATAATACTGTGTGCCGAGTCGTCCATTAGGGTTTCATACGACTTTGTCTCATTGTTATCTTTTGTGTAGCGCTTCTTCCAGATTGTGTTTGGTCCTGCCGGGGCAAACGCACCTACAATGGAATGTGAAAGTGAATGGGTTTACAGGGATTCCGCTGGCGATCGCCACTTTCGCAATTGGCGATAAAAATAAACAATTGTTGATAAACTAGATGGCTGCGGCCTGCATGTCGCGCCTTGTGACGAGGCATGGACACTAAAAAAAGAGATATAGTATAATGAAAAACTTTAACCAAAAAACTTAACCAAAAAACTTAACCAAAAAACTTAACCAAAAACTTTAACCAAAGAACTTAACCAAAAACTTTAACCGGACACACGTATGTACGTACGTACGCCAAAGTGCCGACTATATCGCGCTTTCCACAAGCGGGCGCGACAAAAACTTAACCAAAAACTTTAACCAAAAAAACTTAACCAAAAACTTCAAAATAATTTGACCTTGACATTGGGCACAGCGGCCGCACGGAAGGGGGGTAGAATGAAAATATAGATGATGATAAACACCCATGTGAAGTTTCAAGGTAATGGGCAAAGCAGTTGCAGAGATATAGTATAACGAAAAACTTTAACCAAAACATTTAACCAAAAACTTTAACCAAAAAACTTAACCAAACAACTTAACCAAAAACTTTTACCGGACACACGTATGTACGTACGTACGTACGTACGTACGTACGTACGTACGTACGTACGTACGTACGTACGCCAAAGTGCCGACTATATCGCGCTTTCCGCAAGCGGGCGCGACAAAAAGTGGCGATTTTTTTTTTTTCCCCAGCGGAATCCCTGGGTTTACCATCCCAGCATCAGCCAAGGTTATATGTGGCTGCGACTGGAGAAATGGGGCTTATGAGATTTGTAACCAGCGTAGATCCTGATCAACTAGCATACACATGTAGCCTGATAACGATCTACATTGCTTGTTAGAAGCACAACAGGCGTTTCATTGGTGGAATGGCGAACAGTGTAGATCCTGATCAGACTGTGCGGATGCACAGGCTGATCTGGATCTCCACTGGTCGCAAAACCCATAAGCCTCATTTCTCCAATCACAACCACATATAGAGACAGGATCAGGACATCAAGTCTGATCCAAAAGACCAGTGGGATGGAAATACTATGAAAAGTAGTCATGCCTAGGGCGGGGATTGAACCCACAACATCTGGTATTGAAGTCCAGTGCTCAAACTTCTAGGCCACACCTTATTCCTTGTGTATGAAAAACAGTAAAGATCCTTATTTTGGTGGCCATCTTGAATTTCATTGTTTAATACTTACCAGAGCGTCAACTATACTGGACAATATGCCAATGCATATGCATGTACAACAAAAAGTGAAGATCTTAATTATGGCACCCATCTTGTACACCATATTGAAAGTTAAAATACGTAATCATGAATTTATTTATTGAGTTACTTACCAAGGTGCATACTATATAAGACAATATGCCAATGTTATTTGAATGCACAACACAAAGAGAAGATCTGAATTGTGGCAGCCATCTTGAACACCATCTTGACAGAAAGTAAAACTTTTGGTAGCCATCATGTACGTAATCATGAATTTATTTATTGATTACATGGTGTCTAACTATACTAGACAATATGCCAATATGATATGAATGCACAAAAGTGAGATTTCAATTTTGGCAACCGTTTTGTACGCCATCTTGAATATCATTATTTATTTATTTATCACAGTGTCCACTGTATTAGGATATGTTAACCCTTACTACGCTGAATTAAATGTTGTCGTCTGCTGGAAATGTTTTATTTTCAATATTTCTCGACAAAAACCTGGTTTTGACAGCACATGAGAATCGTCTCCAGTGGAGACGATTCTCATGTGCTGTCAAAAACCAGTTTTTTGTTAAGAATTAAAGCATAAATGAAAAACAGCAGATGACAATTTCCGTCAACAGCATAGGAAGGGTTAATGCCCTCTGTAAGCAGGCACAACAAAATGTGATTGTAATTGAATGGGTTATTGGAAGAATGTGGCTAACTCCACGAGGGAGTTAGCCACCTTGTTCCACTGACCCATCAATTGTGGTGGCCATCTTGTCGGCCATCTTGTCAGCCATCTTGGTTTACTTACCAGGGTGTCCGGCTAACTGGATCCATGTGTTTTTCCGATTATTCAAGATGGCCTCTGTACCTGGGGTGGTCAGATCTAGTGCAGTCTGAAACGAAACACAATTGATTGAATGATTGATTGGTTGATTGGTTGAGTGATTGGTTTAGTGATTGGTTTAGTGATTGGTTTAGTGATTGGTTGATTGACTGTTGATTGGAGTTTTATGTCTGTTTAACCCATTCAATACAACAGCAATCCCAATTGTAGTGGGGTTGTCAAATCTGGCAAAGCCTGAAATAAAATGGAAATGATTGATTAGTTTTATTTTGATTGATTTGATTGTGTGTTTTTTTGGCTTGATCAAATGATTGATTGGTTTACTTGATTGGTTTGCTTGGTTGATTGATAATTTTACCAATCAATTGATTGATTGATTAATTGATTGAGTGTTTGTTTGGAGTGCTATGTCTGTTTAACCCTTTCAATACAAACGCCATCCCAGTTGTACCGGTGGTGTCAGAGGCCTGTTTCACTAAACGTTGTAAGACTAAGAAGTTTGTAAGTACAAAATTAAAATTGACAATAAAAAACACCACATGATCACAATCACCCAGACACGAACAAAATCTTTTATAAAATGCTGAAAGCAAAGTCTTAACTCGCCACAAATGGTACAAAGACAAGAGACATTAGACACACTAAAAATTAATATTATACTAAGCGACAAAAGAAATCGTACAGTTTTTAAAAGAGCCCAACTATATTTCTAAACGATTTGTAATATCCTTTTCTATCAAAATGTTCTTTATAGGAATTAAATAAGTGTATAATTGATTATAAAGTATGATCATTGCACATCAAAAAATAAATACAGAGAATAAATAGTAATGTCCCTTAACATTTTAAGGAAACACGGTTATCGTCCCTGATATCAGTGTGGAAATTTACGCCTGACATAAAATGTATAATAATGCCAACCAATACGTTTGGTAATGGTGAATTAATGTTTATTTTGCCAGAAAATGTCTCAGATGATGTCTCTGATATAAAGAACATGTTGTGCCTACTGAGTGCATGTACCTTCAAAACAAAATGCTGAGCCGATACAATAAACATTATGCCGATTGATATCGCGTAATCCAGGGATTCCGCTGGGGAAAATAAAAAAATCGCCACTTCAAAAAAAAAAAGATAAAAAAAATCAAAACAAAAAAGGAATAACCAATAGGATAAAAAATAAACAATTGGCGATAAAAAATTAAAATTTTCGAAAAAAAAAAAAAAAAAATTTTTTTCGAAAATTGTAATTTTTTATCGCCAATGGTTTATTTTTATCGCCAATTGCGAAAGTGGCGATCGCCAGTGGAATCCCTGTAATCATGTGTAAGTTGTCAAAGTATGGTTTTACCATTTCCAGCTGGTGCAAAGTTACGGGTGAATGATTCCGTGCAATGTAGTTTGTGTAACAAACTAGGTAACCGAATAAAACCATGAAGTAACATGGTAATCCAACATGTAGTGCTGAGATAATGACCAACGAAATCAGGTAACTGACCGCATGAAGTTCTTTGGATAAACTGTATTCGATGGAATACATTTTCATGATTACTGTTTAGAATTTATTTTCAACTTCTATGTCACATGATGATGTTATGTAAATGATGTGCATTACCGGTACATATGGTTATGACATAAACATTCTTTGGTGTTATATACATCTGCTCTTCACCCATATAAGCCAGTATTATTATAGGAATGAATGGCCTTTTTGTGGAATTTATCGGGGTATAAACTTGGAAAAGTCGCTGGATTACTGGACGAAGCGATCAAAAATTACAATAATGAATTTTCGGAAAAAAAAAAAAAGAAGGCCATTCATTCCTTATAATTCCAGCATTTTAAATAAATTTATCAAGAAAATGTGTTTATTTTCCGTTTTCTTAAGAATTATTTTAACTGCGCCTCACGGTTACGGAAAGTAATTCGGCATGGGAGTTTACTGGGACATAAATTTTGGACAGAGACTTGCTACGGGCCAATCAAATGTTAGGGAATTGTGTAAATATTTTTGTCCTGGAATTATTGCACTGTATGGTTTCTTTTGTCGCTGAGTATATAACACTAAAATGCAACAAACAAGTAACGGTGAACTGTGATAATTACTTAATAAATCAGCTATAGTGAAATTTAAACTTACACAATAAATCTACTAATAGTATCTCATTTCATTACTAATTACATTGAGAATATGAAAACTGTGAAGAAAAAAAAATCTATTTCTGCCAGTTTTCATTGAAAGTATATGTTGTCACCACTCATTTGAACCGTCTCGACGAGACGGTTCAAATGAGTGGTAACAACGTATACTTTTATCGAGAAATAAAGAAAATAATCAGATTTTTTTCCTCAATAAAATGAATTATGTTCAAATGGTGGTAACAAAATATACTTCCGATGAATAACAAACAACACAAACATTTACAAACATAAAATGTAGTAAAGTTCATTAAATGACATACATTATGTCTGTATGTTGTCTCTTACAATTCTATATATAATGGCACATGTAAAATATAAACATATTTATTTAACCCATTTCAGTCTAAGGATACGATAATTTTTGAGAGAAAAAAATCTCATTATTTTGTTTATTTCTCCATAAAAGTATACGTTGTTACCAATCATTTGAACCGTCTTGTCGAGACGGTTCAAACAAGTGGTAACAACATATACTTTTGAGATGAAATAAAGAATAAGATGTTGTTCTCATAAAAGTTTCGTACTATCATAATTGTATCCCGTCTTTAATTGGTTAAACATTTATGTTCATATGTTATAACAAATGAATAAACATAAATAAACAATTAAACATGTAACAACATAGATAAGTTAATGACCAAATGCAAAACTTTCAATGTAAATGTATTCATTTTGCAAG
The DNA here is from genome assembly GCA_029237695.1 of Conchocele bisecta. Taxonomy (NCBI): domain Eukaryota; kingdom Metazoa; phylum Mollusca; class Bivalvia; order Lucinida; family Thyasiridae; genus Conchocele; species Conchocele bisecta. Next base: position 10,656,661 of record CM055280.1, on the reverse strand, counting down.
ATTTTTTCATTTGTTTACATGTGATGGAACGTAAATAACCTTTTTAACCATTAACGACAGAAAATTTATAACATAACAAACACGTACCTTTCAAACAAACCCAAATTTTCTGGCTGCCACACAGGGCGACTTACATCGCATGTAAATCGCCCTCCGTAGCAGTCAGAAAATTTGGGTTACTTTCAAACTTGAAATCAAGCTTACCATTGGCTCTACGACTGCAGTGTCACTCTGCCGATGTACAATTTTGACATTTCAATTACAAACATATACATGGCCGTGACTGGAGAAATGGGGCTTATGGCATTTGTTGTCAGTCTAGCTCCTGGCGGCCATCACATTCATTCAACTAGATATGGACAACTATATATGTCGTCTGCTGTTTATTTTTAGTGCCCATTTTTCTCATCAAAACCATGTTTTGACACCACTTTAGAATCATTTCCAATGGAAATGATTCTAAAGTGATGTCAAACCATGTTTTTATTGAGAAAAAACCAAAACATGAAATCGACACCAGACGACAATTTACATTTCCCGTGTTCTAAGGTTTATGCTGTTTGTCAGAAGCAGTGACTGAATGGCGAACAGTGCAGACCCCCATCAGACTGCGCGGATGGTCTAGGTATGCACCGGTCGCAAAAGCCATAAGCCCCCATTTCTCACAGCTACATATGAGCTCTGTCAATGACATTACTGTCTGTTTCACAAAAGGTGTCAACATTTATATATATACTATAAACAATGCTTTGTTTGTTTGTTTATAAACAATGCAAAAATAAGTGATAAACAAAGCAATAGCCAATCAGAAATAACACTCCCTTTGCAGATAATTATGTCACCTGTCGTGAAAAACAGGACTAGTTGAGTTTGTGTAGTCCCAGAATTCATTCGTGCAGACTGACCAGGGCATACAGTGTTCGCTATTAATTTGAGGAAACCGTCATACCACCGCTAAAATAAATTGTATATCTTCACGATACTGCAAAATAGAGTCAGTTGGTCAAGGCCTAGACTGGTCAAAAACTCAATAAGCCCCCTTTTGTCACAGTGAACCATAAATACAGTAGTCTGAATTAAGGATGACATCCTGGAAAACAGATACCACAGGATTATCCCACCCTGTCTCAAGCACTATAACGTCAGCCAATTGGATTTGATGTGATTCAATGGTGTAACAACCTGTTAACAACTAAGGACATTTTAGGCTGGGTTAACCCTTAGACATACTCACAGCAATTCTGCCCCCCAAGTCAAACTGCAGTATCTGTTAAACTGCAGTATCTGCACTATGATGCTATGCTGACCATGACGTCAAAGCATGTTTTTGATGATACAAATGTAAAATTAAAAATAAACAGCAGATGACAAAAAAAATAAGATAGCAGTCTAAGGGTTAATGAGGTCGAATCCAATATTTCACATGTACCCTTCGTGAAAATACCAAAATCAGAAAAAAAATATATTCAGCCCTGAAATTAGAATAACCTGATCTGATGAAAGGTGCTCACAACACCAGGCACTTAACCACACACCCCAAAAGTAATAAGATTAGTAATAATCTTACTACATTTTACTTCATAATGGGTATAACCAGATTCAACTCTCATGTACCAGAAAGCAAACTAGAAAATGTGTTCATAGAACACGGATGCCCCACATATCGCTTTGATAATAAATGAGGCCAAATTTACCCGAGCGTTAAAGTTTTGTGACGGACGGACGGACGGACGGACGGACAAGGGTAACACTAAACTCCATTATTGTGGTGGGGCATAAAAATGTACCCGAGGGTCAAACCAGGCATTGTGGTTAGGATGAAACCCATCATTATTTGGCTACAGGCGTGTGCTATTTTTATCAAGCGCTACACTGGTCACAAATGAGGCTTATGGGTTTTGCGACCAGTGGAGATCCAGATCAGCCTGTGCATCCGCACAGTCTGATCAGGATCTACACTGTTCGCCATTCCACCAATGAAACGCCTGTTGTGCTTCTAACAAGCAATGTAGATCGTTATCAGACTACATGTGTGCTATTTGATCAGGATCTCCACTGGTTACAAATCTCATAAGCCCCATTTCTCCAGTCACAGTCACATATCAATAGCTCTATTCTTTTTCCGTCCAAATAAGCCTTTTTTTGTTGAGTCACGTCACATACGTACGTACGTACGCACGTAAAGTAAACGAGTGCAATGTGAACATGTTAGTTGTCCGTTTTTGTATCTAAAGAGTATTATACCCCCAGATTTTAAATTCAATGCGCGTTTTACTTTTACAAATGTACCATTCGTTTTCTTCCTTATTAAATAGGGAACGAATGATAAAACATAAAACAAATTTAACAAGAGTGCCGAAGGTCACAATATACGCCCGTCGAGGCAAGGCCAGTCAACAAGGGGAGATAACTCATCTTGACGTGATAAACATGTAAACCAAAATTGGTTACGATCCGTCAAGTAGAACTCGAAATCAATAGGCTTCTTCGTCTTGCCATGATAAACATGTATACCGAATTTGGTTATGATCGGTCAAGTAGAACTTGAGTTATTGCGTGGACAAGGATACAGAGTGCGAAAATTAACAAGAGCTGTAGGAGAACAGCATAGCTCGACTACGAGGGTTGTCGATGTACACATAGCTTGACAAACAAGGTGGCCGCGCCTGCATAAAAAACCTTAACCAAGGTTGACTAAAAACCTTAACCAAGGGAAATTAAGTAAGTAATTCAAGGTTAAATGTAGTCCAATGTGGCCGCGGCCTGCATAAAAACCTTAACCAAGGTTGACTAAAAACCTTAACGAAGGGAAATTAAGTAAGTAATTCAAGGTTAAATGTAGGTCAATGTCAGATATAGGTCAGGGGTTATTGATGTACATCACTAGGAGATGAAGTTTTCCAAGTATGGTTGCTGTAGGCCCAGGAATATTACATATACAAGCTTGACTAAAAACCATAACCAAGTGGAAATAAGAAAGTAATCCAAGGATAAAAGTAGGTCAAGGTCAAATATAGGTCAGGGATTATTGATGTACATCACTAGGAGATGAAGTTGTCCAAGTATGGTTGGTGTAGGGCCCGGAGTATTGCATCTACAAGTTTGACTAAAAACCTTAACCAAGGAGAATTAAGTAAGTAATTGAAGAGGAAATGTAGGTCAAGGTCAAATATAGATCAGGGGTTATTGATGTACATCGCTATGAGAAAAGGTTGTCCAAGTATGGTGTTAGTATGCACAATAGTATTCCATCTACAAGCTTGACTAAAAACCTTAACCAAGGGGAATTAACTAAGAAATTCAAAGTTAAATGTAGGTCAAGGTCAAATATAGGTCAGTGGTTGTTGATGTACATCACTAGGAGATGAAGTTGTCCAAGTATGGTGGGTGTAGGGCCAGGAATATTCCATATACAAGCTAGACTAAAAACCTTAAACAAGGGGAATTAACTAAGTAATTGAAGAGGAAATGTAGGTAAATGTCAAATATAGATCGGGGTTATTGATGTACATCCCTATGAGAAAAGGTTGTCCAAGTATGGTGTCTGTATGCACACTAGTATTCCATGTACAAGCTCGACTAAAAACCTTAACCAAGGTGGACTAAAAACCTTAACCAAGGGGAATTAACTATGTAATTCAAGGTTAAATGTAGGTCAAGGTCAAATATAGGTCAGGGGTTGTTGATGTACAATCACTAGGAGATGAACGTTGTCCAAGTAATGGTGGGTGTATGGGCCAGGAGTATTCCATATACAAGCTTGACTAAAAACCTTAACCAAGGGGAATTAACTAAGTAATTCAAGAGGAAATGTAGGTCAAGGTGAAATATAGATCAGGGGTTATTGATGTACATCCCTATGAGAAAAGGTTTTCCTTAAGTATGGTGTCTGTTATGCACAATAGTATTCCATGTACAAGCTTGACTAAAAACCTTAACCAAGTTGACCTAAAAACCTTAACCAAGGGAATTAACTAAGTAATTCAAGGTTAAATGTAGGTGAAGGTCAAATATAGGTCAGTGGTTGTTGATGTACATGACTAGGAGATGAAGTTGTCCAAGTATAGTGTGTGTAGGGCCAGGAATATTCCATATACAAGCTTGACTAAAAACCTTAACCAAGGGGAATTAACTAAGTAATTCAAGAGGAAATGTAGGTGAAGGTCAAATATAGGTCAGTGGTTGTTGATGTACATGACTAGGAGATGAAGTTGTCCAAGTATAGTGTGTGTAGGGCCAGGAATATTCCATATACAAGCTTGACTAAAAACCTTAACCAAGGGGAATTAACTAAGTAATTCAAGAGGAAATGTAGGTCAAGGTCAAATATAGATCAGGGGTTATTGATGTACATCCCTATGAGAAAAGGTTGTCCAAGTATGGTGTCTGTATGCATACTAGTATTCCATGTACAAGCTTGACTCAAAACCTTAACCAAGGTTGACTAAAAACCTTAACCAAGGGGAATTAACTATGTAATTCAAGGTTAAATGTAGGTCAAGGTCAAATATAGGTCAGGGGTTGTTGATGTATATCACTAGGAGATGAAGTTGTTCAAGTAAGGTGGGTGTAGGGCCAGGAGTATTCCATATACAAGCTTGACTAAAAACCTTAACCAAGGGGAATTAACTAAGTAAGTCAAGAGGAAATGTAGGTGAAGGTCAAATATAGATCAGGGGTTATTGATGTACATCGCTATGAGAAAAGGTTGTCCAAGTATTGTGTCTGTATGCACAATAGTATTCCATGTACAAGCTTGACTAAAAACCTTAACAAAGGTTAACAACTAAAAAACCTTAACAAGGGGAATTAACTAAGTAATTCAGAGGAAAATGTAGGTCAAGGTCAAATATAGTCATGGGGTTATTGATGTACATCACTAGGAGATGAAGTTGTGCATGTATGGTGGGTGTAGGGCCAGTAGTATTCCATATACAAGCTTGACTAAAAACCTTAACCAAGGCGTGACGGTGACGTCGACGCCGACGCCAACGCCGACGCCGGCGTCGGACGCTGACGCCGGGGTGACAACATAAGCTCTACTTATTCTTCGAATAGTCGAGCTAAAAATGGCTGCCAAGGGGAGATAAGTATCGGAATTTTTTCAAAATCAATAGGCTTCTTTGTCTTGCCATGATAAACAATTGTATACTGAATTTGGTTTCGATCGGTGAAGTAGAACTTGAGTTATTGCGTGGACAAGGATACAGAGTGCGAAAATTAAAAATGGCCGCCAAGGGGAGACAAATCATCGGATATTTTTCAAAATCAATGCGTATTTTCACATTGCTGTGAGTATTTTGTACTCCCACTTTTGATAATCAATGCATGTTCTGCTAAAATAAGTGCGTAACATATGCCAATACACACGTTATCTGGAGCTCGTGTTAAGATTAAGTTTATCATTGGGAATATGGACATGTTGATGATGATGAAAACAAAGGAATGTGTTCTATTGTTTAATTCCTATCTTTGTCGGTCATCGAATACAGAAATATTTGGACATCACCCTTTCACACACATAAATACCCAACATTGGATGTTCCATGCTATAACTTTAAATATTGCATTAAATATTGCATTCATGCTGAGGATATGCCATTTTGATTGGGGAAAATCATAAATAATTTCTTTAAATGGGCTTATCGAGACGGTCTCATCGAGACGGTTCAAATGAGTGGTCGCCACATATACTTTCACTGAGGATACGCCATTATGTTTGCGGAAAAGCATAAATATTTCCCTTCTATGTGCTCAGAAGTATATGTCGCGACCACCATTTGAACCGTCTCGTCGAGACGGTTCAAATGAGTGGTCACAACATATACTTTCATTGAGAAATAATAAAAATAAAATATGTCCTAAATCTTATACCTATAAAGGTGTATTCCGCATGAAATGGTGAAATAATCTTACACTAAAACTGGTCATAAAAGGCAGATTTAATTGTCTAATTTTGACAGAAAGTGTCACACAGAGTTTCGCACAGAGACTATCAACCCAGAGACAAAATGATGTTTACAGAGCTTGCGACCGGTGTAGCACCAGATCAGCCATACATTGTTTGCCATTTAAATTTTCTTCCTCTTACGTCATTTACAGAAAATATCACAAGTTTTACTGGTAGTAAATATTTTTCATGAGATATTGCACATGTTCTTAGGTACAAAATCACATGGAGTGTCTCATATATGTCACGATGCTGTCAGAAATGAAGCTATTTTTAGCAGTACATTTCATTTGCTCCACAACGAATGCATTTATACTTTATTCACAAACTAATCCAAAGTTTGAACTTGCTATATATAATGTAGTTAGTGTTTAACCCTTAACTCTTTGCATGCTGGGAAATTTGTGGGCTATAACTAGTTCAACAAGAGTTGTCAGAAGACAACGAAGCTCGCCTGTTGGCAGCCTTCACTCAAATTTGGCACGGTTGCATAAAAAAACATGAATATTATATAACTTGACCTTGGGTTAAGGGGCGTGCGGTGGACCTTGACATGGAGTCAGTGGTGCAAGGTCGGTCGTGGGTTTGCTATAGCATAATATAACATATTAAGATGAATGCATTTATGAAATATCAATGCGCTCCTTGAAAACAGAAGTAAAACAAAATTTAAAACTTTACCAACGTTAAGTTTATGAACTCACTAAGTTGGTGATTTTCTACAGCATGATAGCTATTCACATGAGGAACGCATGTATGAATGTGCTAAGTCTGTGACCCTGACTTTGGGGAAAGGGGTGGGGGTGGGTCATGGATTTGCTGTAGCACAATAGAGGATCATCAGATGAATGCATGTATGAAATATCAAAGCGTTCCCTGTAAAGAAACAGAAGTTACACAACATTTACCCCAACGTTAAGTTTATGAACATGCTATGTTTGTGACCTTGACCTTTGGGTAAGGGTTGGGTGGTGGGTTGTGGATTTGCTACAGCATGATAGAGGGTCATCTGAGGAATGCATGTATGAAATAACAAGGTGTTCCATGAAAGGAAACAGAAGTTATAAGACATTTACCCAACGTTAAATTTGTGGACGACGCCGACGACGACGCCGGGGGTATGCCATAAGCTCTTCTGCACTTCGTGCATGCGAGCTAAAAATAGCAGATGACAATTCATTATATTTTCTTTTATTTCTCCTTATAAATGTCATGAATATGTCTTGGAATTTCATTAGAATTGTGTCCAAAGGACACAATTCTAATGATATTTCAAGACATATTTACAGAGAAATAAAACATATACAGTCAGAATTTGTTACAGCGGCACACGTTACAGCGGCATATTCGCCTCCTGGCACAATAAGCCGCCAAACCAATTGGCATGCTCTTTAATCTGCTCGATATACCGGCAAATTCGGCTTCCGGCAACGGCAGGGAATTCCCGCAAACGAATACACAGTTTAAGTCTTATTTAATGTGGGTTATAACGGTGCCGGTACCCGGCGTCACTGGTACCAGCGCTGTGACCCAGCTCTGTTATCCGGCATTACGGAAACCGATATTCGGGAACCAGTCACTGACCATATCTAAACAATTTCACAGCTGATTAACCCCGACCTGCTGTTATAAATTGCGGCAATTAACGTGTCGGTACCTTGTCACCTGCTGCGATGTACTATTTTGCAAACATCAATTAAGAAATGAACAGTTAGCAACTAATATCATAATCGTGAACAATTTAAATAATTATCGTGTATCTGGGGCGAGTTCAGAAAGGGAAACCACTATACATGTTTTTGCATTGTATTTTTATAAATTTTAGCATGTAAATTAAAACAAACTGTTTATTAAAATATGTGTTTCTTTTCTATATGCACATGTTTGCGAATTGCTAACAATAAAGAAATAATTTCACAGATAATCCGGTATTCACCACGCGCTCTACAATTAACAACAGGTTCGCCTGCAACCTAGACTTTGTCAAATACCGGATTAGCTTTGAATGTTGTTTGTTTCCTTGATATAAATTTGTATATATGCATTGCTTTATCAATGTGGTGACAAATAAGTATATATCTCGCCGATAATGCTAATGTAAAATCACAGCAAATAGCGTCGATACAATGCGTGGTTACCAATTACCGACATGTTCTAATTACATGAATTATCACGACAGTCTGATAGCGAGGAGAAAATCGCCGATTCTTTATACCGGCATATTCGTTATAACGGCAGATTCATCTCTGACGAACTATGCCGTTGTAACGAATTCTGACTGTACTCCTAATTCAAAGTATGCACTTGCTATCTACAATGTAGTTATAGTGATTAACTCGTCTCAGATATGCCTAGATTACACTGGGCTTCTAAAATTTTCAGTTTGTTAACTCTGCATGCTAGCGGCGAAAATATCCGCCAAACGAATTAGGAGTGTATGTTTTATTTCTCTCTGTAAATATGTCTTGAAATTTCATTAGAATTGAGTCCTCAGGACTCAATTCTAATGAAATTCCAATTCATGATATTTACGGGGAGAAATACAAGAAAATATGATGAATATTTGTCCGCTAGTTTTGAACTATTTATAGCCCACAAGTTTCCCAGCATGCAAAGAGTTAAATCACTCGTCTCAGATATGCCTAGATTACAGGGCTTCTAAAATGTTCAGCTTGTTAAACTATGTTTTCATTACGCAAAAACACGTCTTATTTGGAATTAATAAATCAGTGAACTACTTTCGGCAAGGGAGATACCGGTAATCAATATACACAACTATCACAAAAACTATTTTCATACGAGCCAAGCGGATTGTTCTGTTTATTAGTATATATAGTTTTAATCTATCTCCTGTGATATATAATGATACATTACTTTGTTATGTTATGGGTACTAATACATGTTGTTTCAATAGCGTATCGCTGTAACGGTATCGTTGTAGATAGAGTTGCAAATAATTTAAATAATTATTACGTTCAAATGGTTGCGTAATACTGATAGCACTTCTGTACAAATGTAACCATCATAAATGGTGCAATAGTCGTGAGGTTAAGGTTGCCGACTTCTATGATTTAATTGCCGATCTTCTCCATATATATTATTTTTGTGATTTTAATATTTTCACAATTTTATGATTTTAATAAAAATAGCTATAAATTGATAGAAACTTACCAACGATGAAAGTGTCCGTTTTTAAATAATATATATACACAGACAGTTTGTTAATGCTTTTTTTTTAGGTACTGTCAATACCATATAATTTTTTACTGTCCCAAAATATAGTTTTTTGGCTGTCACAATTAATTAATTTTCGGACAGCAAACATTTTTTTTTAGGAATTTGAAATAATTATTGTCCTCCATCTGATCATAACACGGTTCGAACTGTGGCTACCACGACCAGAATTCACTGGCCGCAAACACAGTAGCCTTCGGCGTCTATTTATTAAACTTTTTTTATTATTATTTTATTTGAATTCCGCGTGAGCGCTGAATTTTGTGTCAACATCATTTACGGAAAATATTGGTGATTTTCTAAACGAATATCGGAGAAATGCGGCTATATATTTTGTATCAATTTTCAACACCATTTACGGAAAATATTACTGATTTTTTTAAACAATATCGGCAAAACTAAATACGGTGATAGAATTTTTGTCAACTTTTCAACACCATTTACGGAAAATATTACTGATTTTCTAAAAACAATATCGGCGAAGGTGTACTGAACTACTTTTTTTTAAATAACCAGCCGTCTAATAGATCTGTGTATAATCGAGAGTATTGTTTGCCTAAGGGTCAACATTTACAGTTGTGTGGTGTCATCAGATCAACACCTCGTCACATGACTGCGCGCTATCGATATTTTTCCAAACAAAGCGACGTGTATTTATAATTAGATCTGTGTAATGTGTCGGGTGTAGCCAATGACCATACATAAATTCATAATTAGTCACAGATGTAGCCTTTATTAAACTATAATCGATTTCTTTAAATTACGTCCGCAAGTTGACCGATATTTCAGAGCAGATGTCATCGTAATTTGCCGTTATTTATTTCCAAAATCAGCCATATATTTTGTAAATGACGTTGAAAGTTGACAATAAATTAAGACCAGATCAGTACGTTAAATCACTATCGACGACAACTGACGATCCGATGAGAGAGTAATACCGTTTACGCGTATCAAATGCTAAATATACATCGTTATTTTTTTATGATTTTTTCGTAGTTTTTACAGAGAAATTCAAACCGTTTCCAATTATTGGGGTACATAATATCATGATTAGCACACCGGGAATGGGATCACGCGATCTATTGTTTACACTGGATTAATGTCGGCCCCCATGAGGTCTCGGGTAAATCTTATTTTTCAATAATACGACTGGTTTCTTCCTTTTAGTGATGACCATGTTCCAGCCGTTAACACTTATTTAGCAGCATTACTTATGTAGTTAGTCTGAACATTCTGCAGAGGAATTTGAATTGGACGGAATCGAGCGTTATTTAAACTTAGTCCGGTTCATATGCACAGGTCAAAATATGAACTGAAAATGGTGCTTTGTGTGACAGAAATCCGTACGCGGACGAATAAAAAAGATATTTTGTTATAAATATCACATATAGCGAAACAGCGGTAGCATCTACTGTTTTTAATAATATGCATACATATTGTAATTAATGTTTAATAGTGATATACTTATGAATAATATACGATACTATGGTTTATACTCCAGCACTATGTTTTAAGGCTGTGTGATTTGCCTCAATATAAGCTGGATTAATTAATACTTATATTCATATTCAAGAAACGAGGCAAAGCCACGAAGGCCAGGTTTTTTCCAACGTACCGGTATGCCAAAATGCCGACGATATCGCGCTTTCTGCAAGCGGGTGCGACAATGATATGATGATAAACACCCATGTGAAGTATCAAGGTAATGGCAGTGAAGCAGTTGCAGAGATATAGTACACGAAAAAAATTAAAAAAAAAAAAAAAATTCAAAGTAATTTGACCTTGACATTGGGCACAGGGGCCGCACGGTTGGGGGGTAGAATGAAAATATGGATGATGATAAACACCCATGTGAAGTTTCAAGGTAATGGGCGAAGCAGTTGCAGAGATATAGTATAACGAAAAACTTTTAACCAAAAAACTTTAACCAGACGTACATTAAAAAGTTAATGTTGAAAATGGTTAAGTCAATTACGTAGAAATAATAGGTGAAGGTAAAAACAATGGTCACATGTTGGATAGTTTTATGTGGTAGGAACCCCTTGGTTATGAAGCTGTGAAAGTTTGGTGGTCCTAGGTGGTAGGTACAGTACCAAAGAAATGGACTTAAACACGAAAACTTAACATTGTAAACGCGAAAACTTAACATTGAAAATGGCTAAGTCGACTGCGCGGAAAAAATGGGTCAAGCTAAAAAAAAAGTAACATGTTGGATAGTAATATGTGGTGGGCACCCCTTGATTATGAAGCTGTGAAAGTTTGGTGGTCCTAGGTGGTACAGTAACAAAGAAATGGACTCAAACACGAAAACTTAACACTGATTGTGGACGCCGCCCGCTGCCCGCCCACCCGGCTTTCGCCAATCCAATAGCCTGGATTTTTTTCTCAAAAAAACCTGGCTAAAAATGATTTAGTTAAGCTGCAAAAGCAAACAGTGTTGCTGTTTGCAGCTATTAAATAATGAATTATAATTTTTTTTTTTTTTTTTATCATTTGTTCCCTATTTAAAGGTACATGCCCATGCAGTAGGCACAAAATGTTCTTTATAGGAATTAAATAAGTGTATAATTATGTCACTATTTCCACCAGTTCTCAAAATTACGAGTGCCCGCTATACAAATATAATCATTTATTAATTATCAATTTACTGTTAGCGACGCGCGGCGGTAACAGTCTATTTTGATAATGTGCGGGGACGACGACTTTCTTTACATCATGGCTTGCGGTGCGCTTGCGCAG
>CM055280.1:10555749-10644238 GCA_029237695.1 Conchocele bisecta | reverse complement strand
AATAAAGAAGTATAAGTTTGAACTCAATCCAACTTACTGTTGCGGAGATAATGGGTACCCGAAAACTTTAATGCAAAACTTAAGGATGCAAATTTCTAAGTAATTTGACCTTGACCTTGGACATGAAGGCCGCATGGATGTGGTATGGAATGAAATATGGATGATGGTAAAGAAGTATATGAAGTTTGAGGTCAATCCGACTTACCGTTACAGACATAATGGGTACCCAAAAAATTTAAAACATGTCATTTGGTCTGTTTAAAGTGCCTTCTGACTCCACAAACTTTAAAGGTACATGCCCACGCAGTAGGCACAAAATGTTCTTTATAGGAATTAAATAAGTGTATAATTATGTCACTATTCCACCAGTTCTAAATATGACGAGTGCCCGCTATACAAATATAATCATTTATTAATTATCAATTTACTGTTAGCGACGCGCGGCGGTAACAGTCTATTTTGATAATGTGCGGGGACGACGACTTTCACATCACGGCTTGCGGTGCGCATGCGCAGAATACTACGCGCGCCAGTAGGCTTCCCAATATGTAAACAAGAATATCAACATGTCAAAACGTCCAGGACGGAAATTGTATGAAATGGCGTCGGCCAAAAGAAAAGGCGAAATGTCTGAGGGACAGGCAGTACAGAGAGTGGTTAACAGGGTTCATGTTTGAGGGCGACATGGGCGTAGTGGTCGCTTTTTTTCTGGCCAAGTCGCCTTATTTTTCCCGTAGGGGGAAGTCAAGTCGCCCTGGAATTTTCTGGATTTTTTTTTTTTTTTTTTTTTTTTTTATTATGAATTTCAGACCCTAGGGGCGAGTGCATGTCATAAATGCGCTAATCCCACCAAATAGGCATGTAAAATTGGATCGCATCGATTGTTTGATGACCCCTGGTGTGTACACATAGAGTTTACAGTTACGCGATAACCGTAAGAGAAATGTTCAGTGAAATTATGATTTTATCACTTCCTAATTTTGCCTCACTTCTCCCTATTTTGCCAGGCAGGAGAAGTCACTTCTCTCTAAAATTTTGGCCTAGCTTGAACCCTGGTTAATATTGGCGACCAGATCACCAAATGGAAAGAGTTACGTGGAGAAATAGATTTGGACTCGAACAGAGATTTTTCTTCTCAACTTCCGATACTTCACTGCGCATGTCAAAGATGTGATAGGATTGACCGTGTCACGTGACGAGTGTTGGTAAAAATAGCACGAGGTCGGAAAATACCCTTTCCGGTCGCGGCATATAAAATGCGATTTAACACCAATTAACATGCGCCGTAATTAAAAATAACTCGTTAGTGGGTAGACAAATGGCTCATATAAGGCATGACAGAAAATGAAAAGTAATAGTACAGTGTAACCTGCTGCGTGAGCATGTACCTTTAAACAGCAGAAATGTTTTTTTCATACTACAGTAAACACAACAACCCATGGTTTTATGCCTTAAATAATTGACTGTTCTATTTGGAATAGTGCTTTTCATGAATATTTTTTTTTTATGACATTTTTCAGATTTTCTTTTATTAAAACAAATAAGGAAACAACCAATTTCAGGAAATTAAATTTTGTCATTTTCAGGGAGTCATTTCAGTTCAATTCCTCTTAACCCATTTCGTGCTGAGGATATGCCATTTTGATTGGGGGGGGGGGGGGAATCATAAATATTTTCTTTCTTTATATGTGACGGTTCAAATGAGTGGTCACAACATATACTTTCATTGAGAAATAATAAAAAAAAATATATTAAAAAATTCATACACATAAAGGTGCATTCCACATGTAATGTGTTAATGAAATGTGAAATGTGTTGGAATATCAGTATATAATCAGAATGTTTCTTCTTTAAAAAATCTAAAAACAGAAATACTAACAAACACAGAAATATTAATGCGTCTAGAATTTAGATAATTTGATGAAAGCGGTCGTCTGGATATACTGCATTTGCAAATATTAATTTCAACCCTCAGATCGCTACACACAACAATTGTCGTCTGCTGTTGCTTTTACATTATTTCTCAATAAAAACATGTTTTGACAGCACTTCAGAATCATTTCCAATGGAAATGATTCTGAAGTGCTGTCAAAGCATGTTGTAAATTATTCTAAAGTGCTGTCAAAGCATGTTTTTTTTATGATAAAAATAGACAACAGACAATAAACAGCAGACGACAAAAAATTAAGATAGCGATGTAAGGATTAAAGCAGGAAAAAATGATGTATATGGGTATATAAGGCTAAACACCAACACTTTAGTATAACAGCAAAATTTGTCTCAAATAAGTTCATATGGATGTCATAGAGATAGGAAAAAAATACCACAAAATCCAACTTGGGGAAATTGTGTAACTGGCAAAGATCCAAGATGGCCACCGGGATACAGCGTAAATATAATTTACTCAAACGTCGCATCACATTTCTTATACTAAACTTATTTTAAGATGTAAAATAATGCATTAGAAATTGCCATTCGATGAACATAAATCCAAGATGGCCTCCAAAGTGAATAATTTTGTCAATTATACAATTTCCCGTATTGGGATTTTTTTTTTTAGCGATACGACATAAATATTAATTTATTTTCAAGAGGCAAATTTTGTATTGTTATCTTGAATATCAGTGTCCATATCGCTCCAGATAAGGAATTAACAATTGTGTATGGTCACTCCATCATTTCTGAAGCAATTGGGTATTTCCAAATGTTCATTGGGTAAAATAAAATCACACTATTGTTTACACATCAACAGACCGCAATTATTGTTTGCTTCGAAATGAAAACATGTCTCATTCTAATGAAATACCAAGGTGTGTTTTCATGGAAAATAAGAAAAATATGCTATATTTGTGGTCTATTTATTGTTTTCTGCAGCATGATAAAGGTACCACAAAATTGTTGTTGCTTTATGATACTCGCTATTTCTGATTTATTTCAATTGGGTTTTTGGCAATTTTAATTGGGTATTTACGGTAAGCAAACATACAGCTTATCTGGAGCCTTGGCCCATATGAATGTTTTATTGTACTATTTATAATCTGAACAATTGAATGGACACACTTCTGACATTCAAGCTATGCATGAAGCTGAAAAATACAAACACAGAAACAAGTTTCAAGGAATACAGGGGCGGATTGAGCATTTGGACAATGGGGATGGGGGGGGGGTGTGGGGTGTGTATTGTCTAGTTGCAAAGGTAACTCTTGCAATCTACTACCGTACGGGAGTAATTGCAAGAGTTACCATTCGTAACTCCTATTTTTGAGCTGTACAAAATGCACTGGTGGTAAACTATAATCTATGTAAACTCCTTGGCTGAATGGGGCGGCAGTTGCAACCCCAGAACACCCCTCCTCCAGATCCGCCCCTGCCTAACCCTGGAATACATTACATGTATCTAGAAATATATATGGGCCGCGCTCTGTGAAAACCAGCCTAAATGACAACGTCATGAAAGCCTGAAAATGACGTCGCAATGTTACGCTTAAATTTACAAACGTCACGTCGGATTTTGACACTTGAAATCGTTGCGTTGTCACCCGACGGAGGCGTGTGTACCGTCCGCTCTACAACCTACTAAGTTGGGTGCTCTGAATTACTAGACAAGTCCGAACTAGTTGTTTATAATTTTAATCAATATTTTTCTTGGGTGTCCACCTCAAATTAGAATAATCCCCTTAATACAACACAATACAACTTTCTCTTAAGTACTCGCTTGGCTTAGAAAGGTTTCACGTGATATTTCTATGACTTAATAAATTCCACAATTTTGAAGTCCAACCAAAGGGTCCGAAAGTAAAACTTAAAAACTGATCAGCATTCTCCAACATTTATGAATTCTAAAACATTTCCCACAATTCCTTGTCATACCTTTTAATGATTGGTTAATCCTTATAAGGTATGACAGGAGGCTGGCCTTACCCATAAGACCCCATTCTATACCAAGATCTGATTGGCTTATATCTACAGTGATAAATTCACATTGTCCTGCCTACTCCAGACATCCAGCATATGGCTGGAACTAATTAACACCTAGTTATTAATACATTTACAAAATCATGCTTGACTATTTTTACAAGAACAGGAACTCATCAAAGTGTCTACCCTGTATATTCCATTGATCCAGATTGTGTGATCAACTATTGCATATACCATGAAACATTATATTAGCCTCCCAGCTGATATTACACAAATTGAAATCTACCAACACATGTCTTTTAGCTGGCTCCATTAACATGACTAAGTTACAGACCTAGAATTGACTTGCAGAATACATGTACCTGAAATACGCGAGTCTCGCCTGGACTCACTGACCAGCCGGTCACAGCGTCATTGCAATAAGTTGTCCTATTTATAGCCATACGCTTGACTAATTGTGGCTCACAAATACGTTAATGTTGGATACGCGTGGCAGAATTGTACATTTGTTTTCATAGTGGTTCAGAAAGTTGTCTTTTTTTTTTCGGTTTCCTTCAAGGAAACACGTAGTGATTTTGTCGATTATTTTTTATACAGATGGGCATATTATTACAAAATATTTTTTATAATATATATGGATGACTTGTGCCCCGACATTTGAAATTAAATAACCATACGACCGGTATTTTTTAGATAACACATCACAAAATCAGTATTATGTAATCATATTGCGAATATTTCCTTTAAACTTTTATTTTATTACTTTTATTACTGTAGCGAAAATGTAAACAGTTGGCTCATTAACTGGGACACCTATTCTGGATAAAAATGGTCACGAATAGAACTGGGCACAGGGCTTAATTCGTTTAATTTATTGTTTCGCCTGTAGAATGTTTTGAAAATTAACACAATACAATTTGGAAATTTTCAGAAAAATAAGCGTATCATAGATGTAAAATTATGGTAGTGCCAAATATACACGGCTCCTGGCATATCGCATCATGATGACACTGGGCCAAATATGTTTTAGTATTTAGTGTGTTGGTATTGTGTCACATGCATTCTTGCTGCGAACATAAGTGTAGCTGCCAGGGACGTAGCCTACTGATTTGTATATGTATCTGCTATCACTTGTACATGTACCTTAAACAAATCACATTTAATTGGCCGTACGATTGCCATTTGATAACAATGTAAATATTCTTTAAGATTACCACTTGTAAATATGGTTATGTGAATGTATAGCAATTTTAATAGTATATTTGCAATCATTGCAGACACTGATCAGACTGCACAGATGCACAGGTCTCCAACATTTACACATTTAATAAGTCTGACTTTGTCAGATCGTTGTTAATTTACTTACTACATGTGCATTGTGTTGAACAATGTACGTTTGTGTGCTTTGTTTTTTTATCAAAGGGCCGTTTTAGTCGGAGGCGTATAAATAATATAAAGCAAATACACATACATTTCAGATTTGCAGATTAAACGCGTCTAACCAAATGTCGCAGGCGAAATCCAACGAAATCTAGTTTGTGATCGGGTCAAATTTAGTGTATTAGGGCACAGGTGGAAGACTCGGACCTATGACACCAAATAAATGCCTATTAAAAAATATCCCATTACCCCACCCACCCCACCTATGACAGAAATCATACATTTAATCGATGTGTATTGTGTTTGTGCGAGTCGGAAACGAGAGGGCTCTTTCTATAATGGCCACAATGTTATCCACCTTTCTTAATAGAAGATGGTAATGTACGAGACCAAGTGGGTGGGGTAATGGGATTTTTGTAATAGGCATTTTTTTGGTGTCATATGTCCGAGTCTTCCACCTGTGCATTAGGGAGGGCGGTTACAGTCTTCCTCTTGGCGTGCCCGGTGTAAGTGATTGCATCACGGATTACATTCTCGAGGAAAACGGACACCACGGGTCACCACCTCGGTGAGCCAAACGGCGGATAGCTGGCTTTGTGATACCCTGGATGTTATCACGCAACACACATACCTGCTGGATGTTATCACGCAACACATTCCTGTGGCGTTTAGCGCCCCCTTTCAAAGTAATTTTTTCTCCCTTACAGCTCCACATTTTCCCGACATTGATATATACATATTGCAGGTTTATGAAGAAAAAAAATTCAAATGGTAAACCCATTATCAAAAATTCAAACCCACACAAATATAAAAATACACAGTAATGGATAATTTTGCTCTGAATGTTCTGTTTTAACAACTATGCATTCCATGTTCTAAATAAATACGTATGCTGTCGCTCGGATATCACTCATGAAAATAACAAATGTATGAAGGAATCTGCATAGTACGGTTGATAAATGCGAACACAAAATTTGAAGAAAACTTACAAAAAGAAATCAGTAGCGGCAGTAAATTCACAGACTATGAATTTACTGCCGCTACTGATTTCTTTTCGAGACGGGTATCCCGCACAATAACTGTTTAAGAGGACACGCCTAACAATATCTTCCTTCGGTGTGTAGGGGTTGGGGGGGGGCAGTTGCGGCGGTGGGCAGCCGAGAGAGTGGGGGTCAGCGCAGCATTTTACCATAGACCTGCTAGTAATGGGTACATGTACATTAGCCCGTCCGTCAGTCATATTGGCTACACAGGAAAACGTTCCTCCCGCTTTCTGAGATGTAAATATATTTCCGAGAGTCAGGAATGGACAGTCGATTTTCAATTTGTTTAAAAATCTCCGGGGGTGTCCGACTACCCTCTAGACCCCTCATCGGGCGCTATGCATGTGCAGCCATAGGCCTATCCAAATTATATCCAAATTCTGGTCATTCATTTCTACAGAAAAAATATGAATTTGTTTCAATCACCGATACGATGTGCATATATATATATAATTTACAATTTCAAACACCAGGAATGCCGTTTAGTTTTTGTTCTTTGGTGACGTAATGTCTACATCAATAAATGACGTCACAATTAACTGTAAATGACGTCAATTATATTCTGGCCTAAATTCTGAGATAAGTGCAATGTATCTTTCTGAGGACATATTTATATGAATCTATTATGGCGATGGTGGCAAATTACGAAGCCACAGGTCGGCTAATTATAGATTTAAAATCGATAGTGGTACGTTTGTTTTGTTCACTACATGTGCATATCATAGTTGAATTATTCTGTTCAATGTTTGATATTATACATACTAACACTTGTAGATACATTTAGTGTAACTTATCAGCAAAGTAATGTAGTAGCATTGTACAAACGTCGCCGTTTCAATAACGTCATTTTCTCGATGACGTTACGTTTTTTTCCGTGCGTGATTCACATGGTGCTACACAAAGTGAGATAAAACAAAAACTATGAAACACAATTACATTTTCTTTTCAGAATATTGTTTTTGAAAGGTGTCCGCATCAGAAAATGTAAAAAAGTGAAAATTGAAAATGTTGTCATTATGGCTGGTTTTCACAGAGCGCGGACCATATATATTGACAGATGTGTGAAGTGAATGAAACTACTAGAAATTGGTTTTGTGAAAAGCAGAGCAAGTGAGCAGGGCCTCACAGATACCCCCGGTCACCACCTGGTACAACAACCAAATATTTTCTACGTCATTATAGGAATGAATGGCCTTTTTGTGGAATTTATCGGGGTATAAACATGGAAAAATCGCGGGAATACTGGACGAAGCGATAAAAAATTACAATTTTCGAAAAAGAAAAAAAAAAAAAAAAAAAAGATTTATTTTTTTTTTATTTTTTTCTCGAAAATTGTAATTTTTTAAGGCCTCGTCCAGTATTCCCGTGGCTTTTCCAAGTTTATATCCCCGATAAATTCCGCAAAAAGGCCATTCATTCCTTATAATTCCAGCATTTGAAATAAATTCATCAAAAAAATGTGTTTAGTTTCCGTTTTCTTAAGAATTATTTTAACTGCGCCTGACGGTTACGGAAAGTAGTTCGGCGTGGGAGTTTACTGGGATATAAATTTTGGACGGAGTCTTGCAACGGACCAATCAAATGTTAGGGAATTGTGTAAATATTTTTGTGCTGGAATTATTAGTCATTGACCGTGGAAATGAAATCCGATAATGGGTACCCGAAAACTTTTACGAAAATCTTACGGATGGACGGACATACAAAAACTATATACCCCTCGACATACCTCATAGGCCAGGGGTATAATGAGGTTATACGCAAAATGATTTCAGGACAATAATATGAATATGTCAATGATTTTGAAGAAAATTTTGCGCTGGGAGGTTCCACCTACTTGGATATAGCAGTGTCACTATGAGAAATAACCAAATACATTCCAAGCAATTAAATTCTAAATATTTCCTTTATTTCTCATTGAAATTATATCCTATGACCACCATCTGAACAGTCTCGATGAGACGGTTCAAATGAGTGGTCACAACATATACTTTCATTGAGAAATAAAAAAAAAGATTAGAAAATAATTCAAAATTTTCTTCATTTCTCATCAGAAGTATAGGTTGTTACCACTCATTTGAACCGTCTCGATGAGACGGTTCAAATGAGTGGTCACAACATAAAATTTTGTTAAGAAATAAAAAAAAGAAAATATAAAAGCATATTGAGTATTCTAAATGTAAACGGCTCCACTAATTCAGTCCTGTGTACTCACTGTAAGTACAAGCGCCTGTGTAGGTGGATAGGGTTGCGTCAAAATCCGAGCAAACCTACGAGAGGAAACAAGGAAGTGTTACGAGTAATCATGGCATCCCTTGAACATTTCTATGGTATTCTTGATCTTGGTTGACTGTCTGTTTCAAAAACTGCCCAAATTTTACAGTCATAAACGATGCAAAAAACATTAAATTTGATCAAAATTTTACGAATAATAGGTAAGCCTTCTTATTATTTCATAAAATTTTGGTCAAATATTGATTTACGAAAAAATTATTTGTCTATGGGAATTTAACCTGGGGTAAAAGGAGGTGGAGGTGGAGGTGGAGGTGGAGGTGCTGTGGGAAGGGTCAATAAGAGTGCTGAAGGTCACACACAATATACGCCCATCGAGGCAAGGCCAGTAAACAAGCACAGGTTGAAGTAATGGACCGAGGTCTATAAATACATTAAATATGCCTAAAAGCATCAATAAATGAAGAAAAAAATAAGCTCCCTCCATATATTCCATCTATTGAAGGTTACAAAGTTTTTAATAGGCCGAACCCGGACTGCCTCGAGACAACGGGATCTCAAGAAACATCAACCTAGTTCTATCATTGTCGCCTATTGCAGAAGTTGGGACAATGTTAGTATTCCGCAACAATATATTCCCCGATGCGCTATGTCAACGCGTTTTCGAGCTATCGATTGTTTTGTTTTTAAACTAGAAAATGTGTTAATTTTTTTTTTACCCGAGCATTAAAGTTTTTGAAGCACCAAGTATGTGACCTTCACCCTGGGCTTGGCGGGGGCAGGACGAACGTGGATTTGGCGGTAGTGGACCACCGGGCGGTTAGAGACCATAGAGCAAGCGTATATGAAATATGAAGCTGATCTGTGAGAGAAAACAGAAACTATAAGATATTTACCTGAGAGTTAAAGTTTTTGAAGCACCAAGTATGTGACCTTGACCCTGGGCTTGGCGGGGGCAGGACGGTAGAGGACCATTAGAGCAATGTGTATATGAAATATGAAGCAGATCGGTCGAAAGATAAAGAAATTATGAGACATTTACCCGAGCGTTAAAGTTTTGTGATGGACGGACAGACGGGACGGACGGACAAGGGTAACACTAAATGTCCCCTCAGGCTCCACTATCGTGGTGGGGCATAAAAATTATCATCATTGCTAGGTCGTGAAAGAACGGACACATTTCCGAGGCCGATACTGCTATATAAAGGAGTAAACATCGGGTTCAAAATACACTTTTACGTCTTCCCGGCCGGTAAAGAAACATTTTGCATAGAGAAAACATTGTTTCCAATCGGACATTTGATCAAACCTACATTTATACCCGTCCTGTGCATCACGACAGACAACTTAATCGCATAGACATTTCAATAATTTCTCGGGAAGCCATGTTTTTCAATCAACGTGGGCTTACCCGATGACGTCATTGCTAAACGTACAGTCGTTGTTACACTACATGTACATATGATTGGCCGATAACCGCGGAATGCAAGTCGCCAGCGCGCATATACCGGTGTAATGGTCAGTAATCCCCTTGCATCTGATATGTATTTGTGGTGACGAGTTCAGAGGGGTAGGGGTGTATTATTGAATTATTATTCAAAGTCCTCCCCCCACCCCATCTTGCCGCTGATGTGTGTGCATGTCGACAGGCGGGTGGGGGGGGGATAATGGGCCGGCCCAAAGTTCCCCCCACCCCCTGTACTACTTATCTTGCATCTGATTTGTATTTATGGTTACAAGTTTTTAGCGGGGTGGATATGGACCATCCCTATTTTTCCGAACGAAATAAGAAAGAAAAAATTTAGACATAAGTTAAACGTGTAGTATTTATGGTCAATATGTCATATATATATATATATATTATTACATTACAAGATAAGAAAACCAACCAATTAGATGACGTCACACGGAATTCCGGATGAACATAGATCGGAAAACATGGCTTCCCGAGAAATGATAGAAATGTCTGCGATTAAATTGTCTGTCGTGACGCACAGGGCGGGTATAAATGTCTGCAATAGGCGACAACGATATAACTCGGTTGACGTTTCGTGAGAGTCCGTTGTCTCGAGGCCGTCCGGTTTTGGCCTATTAAAAACTTTGTAACCTTCAATAGATGGAGTATATGGAGAGGAAAAAAAATAATTTTAGCTTATTTTTCTTCTTCATTTATTGATGCTTTTAGGCATATTTAATGTATTTATAGACCTCGGTCCGTTACTTCAACCTGTGTCAACAAGGGGAGATCAGTCACTGAAAATCAATAGGGTTCTTCGTCTTGCTGTGATAAACATGTACAGTGGGGTCAGCGTGTAAGTGCACACACGAATGAACATGACAGGTTGGTTCCAACCTGTCATGTTCATTCATGTGTGCACTTACACGCTGACTCCACTGTATACCAAATCCGGTTACGATCGGTCAAATAGAACTTGGTTGTTTGTTTGATTATTAGCTTTTAACGGTCTATCAACAGCTATGGTCATGTAAGGCTGGGCCAATGGGTACGATCCCGCATTTAACCTGCTGCATTGGGGGTGGGGGGAGGGGGGAATCTCACAATAAAAACGGAATATTAACATGAAATAAAATATTTAGCCCTGAAATTAGAATAACCTGAACTGGTGCCAGGTCCATACCACACCAAAGTCACTTGGCCCCTTCCCCTAAAAGTAATAGGATTATGAATAATCGTAATACTCACATAAGGACTATAACCAGATTTAACCCCGCATATACAAGAATGTCAACGACGTACGTGAGGGCCAAACCAGGTCTGCAGTCAGGATTCCAGTAAGGATGAACCCCGATCGTTAAATTACGCATCACATGCTGCCACCTGCCACCCACTCCAGTCCGTCTTGTACATGTAGACATTATCTCAATCAAAAGTGCAAATTGGCAGAAATGTATTATATCAGTATCTTGCTCATGGCTGCGACTGGAGAAATGGGGCTTATGGGATTTTCGACCTGATCAAATAGCACACCGCAGTACATAGCCTGATCTCGATCTATATTGCTTGTCAGAAACATGATGGGTGTTTATTGCAAACGGTGCAGATCCTGATCAAACTGTGCGGATGCACAGTTTGATCTGGAGCTACACAGGTTGCAAAACTTACAAGTGCAATTTCTGCAGACACAGCCATTACAGTAATATGCTTAATTGCACTGTACTGTAAGACACATGCACATGTAACCAATCAGCTGCATTATACAAGTACATGTACAGAGCCCTATACATGTATTCAAAACATGTTCAGTACCGACTGGTGCAGTAGCCCATCTCACCAAAATGGCAAAGTATGCTTTTCTAGCAAAGTATACTTTGAGGAAGAAATTTTCAATTTTATGATAAATTTATTAATTTTTATTATACTGAATTTATTACAATATCACAGCCAAAAATTTGGCTGTGATAATGTAATAAATTCAGTATAATAATTCTGCATATTTTTGATCATCAAATATATGCAGTTGTTACTTTTATATGAAATAATGCATTTCAGGAAAAATAAATGATTACCCCTCAAAGTATACTTTGCTAGAAAAGTATACTTTGCAATGTTGGTGAAATCAGCTCCAGATCACTGGAGCTGCACTCCGCACCAGTGTAAAATGATTCACGTTGAAATATGCGCCGGATTCCATTCCGATACACTCAGTGTATGCAGTATCTTCTGAATTTCACTGAATAAACACATTTTTGTCTAGTAACCAGAAATTTACGCCAGTTACTGGATGAAATAAATATTTGTTTACTTGATAGCTCTAAGGAGAGCTAAGTGGTACGATTTTCGAGTGAAACATTTTACGCTGGTGCAGAGTGAAGCCCCAGTAATTTATGACTGGATGAATATCAAGAAATTTTTATGTACCTGTAACTTCTGTCGGCCATCGCTGATCATTTTCTGTAGGATCTGTGACATTTTCCCGGTCCTTTATATGCACATTGCCACGGGACAGCTCCGCGATCTGAAATTATTTATTATAGGAAAATGAATGTCCTTTTTGTGGAATTTATCAAGGTATAAACTTGGAAAAGTCGCGGGAATACTGGACGAAGGCCGGAAGGCCTCGTCCAGTATTCCCGCGACTTTTCCAAGTTTATATCCCCGATAAATTCAACAGAAAGGCCATTCATTCCTTAAAAAAATTCCAGCATTTGAAAATTCATCAAGAAAATGTTTATTTTCCGTTTTTTTAAATTTTAACTGCGCCTACGGTTACGGAAAGTATTTCGGCCATTGGAGTTTACTGGGATAAATTTTGGACGAGACTTGTAATTGGGCAATCAAATGTTAAGAAAATGTGTAAATTTTCCGTTTTCTTAAGATTTATTTAATGCGCCTCACGGTTACGGAAAGTATTTCGGTTATTGGAGTTTACTGGATATAAATTTTGGACAGAGACTTGCTATGCCAATCAAATGTTAGGAATTGTGTAAATATTTTTGTGCTAGAATTATTTAATGGTGTTTAACGGCCTGTCAACAACTAGGGTCATTTTAGGCCGGGTTAATGGCCATTAAAGGTACATGCCCACTCAGTAGGCACAAAATCTTCTGTATATCACAGGCATCATCCGAGACATTTTCCGGCAAAATAAACATTCATTCACTATTACCCCACGTATTGATTGACATTATTATACATTTTATATCAGACATAAATTTCTACAGTGATATCAGGGGCGATAACCGTGTTTCCTTAAAATTGTAACGGACATTAGTATTTATTTTCTGTATTTATTTTTTGATGTGCAATTATCATATATAATCTGTCGAAAATATTATTTTTTTAGTTGAAGCACTTAATTAGTATAAATAATTAAAAAATATCATGCCTCATTTGCATATTAAAATAGCCTGATACCACCGCGAGTAAAATAAAATGTCAGTAAAATAAATATTACAAAATGGCTGTGATAATATAAAACATTCAGCATAATAATAATTAATAAATTTATCCTTAAATTGAAAATTTCTCCCTCAAAAGTATACTTTGCAAGAAAAGTATACTTTGCAATAATTCCAGCACAAAAATATGTACACAATTCCCTAACATTTGATTGGCCCGTAGCAAGTCTCTGTCCAAAATTTGTATCCCAGTAATCTCCCACGCCGAACTACTTTCCGTAACCGTGAGGCGCAGTTAAAATAATTCTTAAGAAAACGGAAAATAAACACATTTTCTTGATCAATTTATTTCAAATGCTGGAATTATAAGGAATGAATGGCCTTTTTGTGGAATTTATCGGGGATATAAACTTGGAAAAGTCATGGGAATACTGGACGAGGCCTTCCGGCCTTCGTCCAGTATTCCCGCGACTTTTCCAAGTTTATACCCCGATAAATTCCACAAAAAGGCCATTCATTTCTATAATCTTGGTGAAATAGGCTACTGGTGCCAGGTCCTCACCACACCAGTCAGACATTGGCCCCACTCCCCAAAAGTAATATGACTAGTACTAATCTCATTACTTTTATAATTTATTATCAATTAATTGATTATCATTAAAAAAAGAATTATGCTGGGCAAATTTGTAGGCTGTTTAGCAGATGGCAATTCATTAAATTTTCTTTTACGTAAAAGAAAAATTTAATGAATTGCCTGCCATCTGCTAAACAGCCTACAAATTTCCCAGCATAATTCTTTTTTTTAATGATAATCTATTAGAATTGAGTCCGGAGGATGATGTAAAAGAAAATTTAATTAAATGAAATTCCAAGACATAATTACAGAGAAAATAAGAAAAATACCCGTACTCCTAATGGGTTGGCTGTTATTTTTACCACTAGCGTGCAAAAAGTTACATTCTCTACCTTCTGTGGAGATATTATTTCTTTCATTTTAAATGTGAAACTGATATTTCTAGAAGTTGTCAATATTTTCCGAATTTTGTTGAAAACACAACAAACACTCCAAGTTCCACAGGTATGCATGTTCCTAAAATAACGAATAAAAAACAACATACATGTATACATAATCACCACAATCTAAGAAAAAGCAACCTTATAAATCCTTTCACACCGAAATACGCAATATTGAAACATTTCTGGAGTATTCCAGTAATTACCCATTTCATACTGAGGATAAGCCATTATGATTGCGGAAAATCATAAATATTTTCCTTCTATGCGCTTAAAAGTTTATGTTGCGACCACCATTTGAACCGTCTCGTCGAGACGGTTCAAATGAGTGGTTACAACATATACTTTCATTGAGAAATAAGAAAAATAAAATATTTTAAAAAATTCATACCCGTAAAGGTGTATTCCACATGTAATGTTTGCGGAAAATCATAAATATTTTCCTTCTCTGCGCTTATTAAGGTGTATGATCATGTGGTTACAACAACAACAACAACAACAAGTACCAGGGATCAGTTTACAGGGCGAAGTGGGCGAATTCTCTCCCTTAATTGTCTGACTTCTCCCTATTTTGAGTCGAGGGAGAAATTTTTCACTATATAGAACAGAAATTTGGGGAAAAATGGTATATTTTCTCATTTTTTTGTTGGTGAAAAGGTTTCTCTCTTAATTTTGAAGGGCTAGCTTGAACCCTGAAGTACTGAAACTTCCAGAAGCCCTCCAATTCAAAGTACATATTCTTTTATTTTGTCATTATTATTAACAGATTTTTGAGGAAATATGGCGCATCAAACGCGTCTTGTTAAGCTGCATTTGGTTGTCTCTGTGACAGTAACTTTGATCCAAACTTCTGTCGTTTTTGCGAAGAATTGATTTCCGTGTCTACTGACACGGAAATCGATTCTTCGCAAAAATGACATAAGAATGTGCCAAACACCCGGGACCACAAAATGCAGCTCATGAAGACGCGTTTGCTGTGCCATATTTCACCAAAATCCGTTGCATATTAAGGAAAATATCAAATAATACTTACTTTGGAGTGGGCGAGCTTTCAACACTTTCAAACATTGGTGTTGTTGTTGTAACCATGTGATCATGCACCTTGTTAAAAGTAAATATCGCGACCACCATTTGAACCGTCTCGTCGAGACGGTTCAAATGTGTGGTCCCAACATATACTTTCATTGAGAAATAAGAAAAATAAAATATTTTGATTCTAGAACATATACATGTACGGTACGTTTTCATGAAATATATTTACAGAAACTGTGATATTTTCTGTAAATTACGTTGCAAGACAAAATTTTCATAGCAAACGTGAAATAGATCTAGAATGCTGCAATTGCTATGGAAATTCTTGTCAACTTTTGACACCATTTACGGTAAAAATTACGTAAATTTTGCAAATATTTTTCATGATCTTTTAGGGTACCAAATCACATGGCATGTATCATATGTGTATACATGTACAAACTTACCTGAGAAAGTGACAGAGGCATTTTAAATCCAACTGTGAAGAATCAACGAAGTACAATGAATATAAGCCCTTATAAATACATACATGTGTGGGCCAGTTCATACATGTGTGGGCCAGTTCATACATGTGTGGGCCAGTTCATACATGTGATCACAGCTCCAGATAAGTTTTATTTCTGAAGAGTAATTTACCCCCATAGTTAAAATTCAATGCGTATTTTACTTTTACAAATGTATTATTGATTTTCTTCCTTATTAAATAGGAAACAAATGATAACAACATTTTTTTATTTTTTAAAAGTACACTTATTTGAGCTGCAAAAAGCAAACACTGTTTTGCAGCTCAACTAAGTAA
Source organism: Conchocele bisecta (assembly GCA_029237695.1). Lineage (NCBI taxonomy): Eukaryota > Metazoa > Mollusca > Bivalvia > Lucinida > Thyasiridae > Conchocele > Conchocele bisecta. The sequence continues at coordinate 10,627,963 of CM055280.1, read as the reverse complement.
ATTTTCAACTTTATTACAGTATTTTCACTATTCAATTTGAAAATCCATGCATATTTTTACATTGCTGCGAGCACAGTGTACTCCCACTTTTGATAATCAATGCGTGTTCGGTTAAAATAAGTGTGTTAAATACGCCAATATGCACCTTATCTGGAGCTCTGTGTGGTATGTGTGTCATAACAAAACAGGACTTATTCACTTTGTAACCAGTGTAGTCCCCAGTCCCAGTCTGATCAGGGTATATACTTTTAGCCATTGACTTGGAGAAATATTCCTGCGGGGAACGATTTTATTTTCCAAAAGAAATAAAAAAAATAGGTCGGCCAGAAAATCATATTTGGTCGCGACAGGTTGAACCCACCCCACTATATTTTTAGGTTTGAGGCGGCTTTCAGCTGCGCCGAAAACCTATTGTATTTGTTGGTTTTTTTTTATTTTTTTTTTTTTTTATTCAGCCGTTCAGTCTACAGCCCAAACCGCTGGTCGGATCGACTTCAAATTTTGCATGCGGATTCGGATCAAGTGTGAGCAGAGACTCAGAAATCTCTTAATGCCACTTCCACGAAACCGGAAGTGACGTCATACTTTCTATAACTTCCTTATTTTCCAACCGATTTCAAAAATTCTTTCTGCATTGGAAAGCTGACAAAATGGAAAATTATTTCTAATTTTAGTTTTAATTATTCATACTCACCTGAATGGTTGCAAACTGATAGGTTGCTATGAAATCGTCCTAATAATAAAAATCTGCCTACTCTAATCACTCAAATAACCCACCATAGACCATTCCGCTCTACCCACAGCCAATTGGCTAGTCCGCTATTTAGACTCCTCCTATTATTGTTAGGTATACAGCTTCAAAAGTAAATCATTTCCATATGGAAATGACACTGCTAGATAAAAATAGCCTGAAGTATACTAAGTAGGGAGAAGATAAAACCATCAAGCGGGGACGGGAGGAGGGTCTACCTTACCATTCAGGTGAGTATGAATAATAAAAACTAAAATTAGAAATAATTTTCCATTTTTATGTCTTCAAACTAACCTGAATGGTTGCAAGAATTCGTAGTGATGGTGGGAGTATTCTCACTACTCATACTCGACCGAATGGTAAGGCAGATTAAAAACCCTCAAAACAGACAAAAATATTTGGTCTAGGTACACACTTGGGTGTTACCTATATAGTAAAAACATGGTCTCACCCTAGAATCATAGGGGAGCCCAAAGCGGGCCCCCCCCCCTTTTTCTACGTAGTAGAAGAGAGGTGGATAAAGACAAGCACCACCACGCTTGTCTTGTAGACTGACTCGTAGACTCCAACCTGCTATACTTGGTAAAAAACGCCGGAGAATACTCAAAGTATAGCTGCTGCTACCAGACGAAGCTCTGGGAGGCGAATGTAGTCGCCCGACACTTCACACGCAATAACTCAACTGAGATAAACTCAAAGTCTATACATAGTCACATGACGACACATGACTCGTACATATCGAGAACACAGTATAAACGCCCTAAGCACTAAGGTCATCCTAACAAGCAAGTGCTGAGGAGTTAAACTGGCCCTAAAGCAGATCAAAACCTATACCAGGGTTTGACACTAACTTTTGGCCCATGGGATTCCGCAGCATAGACATCCCTATTGTTACATAATGTTGAATGGGATTTTCTTGAAAATGCAGTGATTCCTCCTACAAAACAGGGATCCTCGGGATCTCGGGACACTGCGAGTGTCGACCACTGTATACCTATAACCCCATGTATAGTAGACAAAGAGAATAGAATCATTAACCCAAAGTGAAACACTATCCTTTTGCAACAACACTGCTACAAACTAGAAAGGTAGCCTCGCCCTAATTGAAACATGTACAAAACAATGCCTCCTGGACCAGCGTGATGAACCGTAAGAACCATAGATCACCACAGATCCCCGTTCATCAACAAAGGCAAGTGGAGTTCATCGAGCGGAGAGTCACACTTACAAACCCCCAGGATTCCACTGGGACTGTAAAAACAAAAAACCGAATAATCGGGTAATCAGAAAAAAAATCGCAGACTATCGCGAACAGGTAGATCCAAACAGCCTCCTAAACTTGATGCTACCGGCTGATAAACCCACAACTGCACCCGCTGCTACTAACGGACCCAGTTCTTAAACCTCTCCCTGAGATGTCAACCCCATGTCGGTCACATGAGGAACATGGAGAGAAAAGGGGGTTACTTTCCGGAACACCACATATGTATTCCGGAACAAAAATCAGTACTCACTATATGCATAAAAATAAGTTAAAAATAGCCTTGGCCCAAGTTTCGGCTACCATGAGCACCCGAATATCTACAATAACACTGATTGCAAGACGCAAAAACATCACCGCGCTGTGACAGGACCAATCTGGGCCATGTCTCGCTGAAATCATAGATGAACAGAAGTGTAGTCCTAACTTCTTCCGATAAAACAATCCCCAAATAAGTTGACTGCGCACTTAGATCAGACATTATACGAATTACGTGATGAATAAATCAATATCTCTGAGCGCTGGAATATCAAACGGTAATCGCCTAGACGAGAATGATAACGGGTAAATAAAACAATAGGATTATTGGCAGAATTTTATTTAAACGAAATAATAATATCCAGATATACCCGCGCCGATCAAAAATCGTACTTAATAGTAATCCGTACTACCGTCTATCTAACGTATTTCCCGGAATAAATACGGAAAAATCGTAACAGTTGGCAGTTACGCATCTCCTGCCAGTGCAGAGAGCGATCATAGAAGAAGTTGAGACTACATGCACCTCGTGCATTTATGGCCTAAACAACTCAGCTGCAGAACCACTTACTGCAGAATAAACTCAAGTAAAGGCCCTAATCTATCCAACGGAAGACAAAGGACTGCGATACCTCCCGTTGGCTTAAAATTGATAATAAAAAACTTTACGGTCGGACCGGATGTCCTAATTCTTCCGAACCTAATGCTTCAACGCACGGACTGGACAGAAAGTGTGAACCACTGTCGCTGACAGGCGTGACGGAGGGAGGCCCGAACCACAACTGATTCCAGATCATGTGAGAAGGGATAAAGTATCTGAAGGGAGAAATCTCGGTCATAGGAGACACTGCTGATGTGCAAACAGCAGTGTGCTTCCATCTAACACAATAAACATTTTGAAAAACCCAATCGCTTCAGAAATGATGGAGTAACAACAGCATGTATTATATACAGTCGATACGCGTTATGTCGACATTGCCTACATCGATATACCTGCTTATGTCGATATACGCTAGTGTCCCGGCCGAACTGCTATATAACTCATACATTACATACCTGATATATCGATATCGGAAATGTCGACATTTCGTTTATATCGATGTGGAAAACAAGTCCCGATGGTATAATAAATACACATTATACTGTAATGTCGATATGCAATATGAACAGCGGGCGTCGTAAAGTCCTGGTCAAACTTAATTGGCACAGGTAAGTTTTTTTTTTCACACATACAAAGTGATCAAAACATGCCGCCGGTAACCGTGTTACAATCGCGGAATACCGTCAAAGCCGACCACGTAAGCCGTGGTCAACCAATTAACGACAGTGTGACGTGAACTCACAAAAATACTCTTGTTAATAGCCAATTATATGCCTGACATGAATCGATCCGTAAATGCCATAATCATTAACGACGCTTGTTATAATAATTACAATTGAGTGAAATACATGCGATCTTATAAACACGAACATTTGGTATCTCAAATCACTTCCTTAGCAATGTCCAACATGCAGTACATGGGTCCGAAGTTATACTGGAACGAGTAAATTGAAAAATCCGAATCGGTACGTGGGCGCAAACAGTGGAAAAAATAAAACCGACGTTTTGAGCCTTGCCGCAACAAAACCACAAATGGATACCCCCATCCGGACAAGATAGCACTGGACACCAATGGATGCAGAAGCCATTCCGTCAGAACCGGAGATGACCGCAGAAACCATAACACCTGTCCGTGCAGAACAGAATCCGCCGCTGTCAACCCCCGGAACACTGCCAAAAGCTAAAACATGTTGATGTGTCCCTGAGTTTCCTGCACTGACCACCAACACACCGATGTAGGGGCTCCAATGAACCCCCAGCCTTCTCACGAAGCGTCTGTGGACAGAAAGCGAGTAGGAGGAGGTAACACTATGGGAAATCCCTGTAGGAACCAGACCTCCACTGCCCACCATCTGATACAACGTAGGAAGATGGTGATCCTAAGCAGAGACCGATCCAAAGGATCGGGGTGCGGCCTCCATAGCCCTAGTAAGTAATACTGGAGGTCGCAAACATAACCTTCCCCTATTCTGCACCCCGAAAGTCCAGGAGTGCAGAAATTTCCTAGCTGACAGAGAACCTGTGACCAGTACCCGGACACTAAAACAAGATGCCACGCACCCTGTCCAAAGGTACTATGATGACTGATAGATCGGTCAATAAGCTCATTCCCATCTAAGAAAAATCCTGTGTGGGAACCAACTACGACTACTCTAGATCTAAAAGACACAAAAAATCGGAAACAACTAAAACTTCCGAAAGCATCTGCGGAAGGGCACGTGGAAGTACGAAACCCGCAGATCTATGGAAACAACCCAGTCTACCGGGCAAATGGCGCTCCGACCACGTCCCGAACTTCCTCTATAGCACTATACTTCAAGAGAGAGACTCTACTTAACCCTTGAAAATACCCCCGTCAGGGGAAACGACCCCACAGGAGGTAGACAAGAAGGAGCAGCAGAAGGGACCATCGGTACCGTAGCTGTCCTTAGGCCGTTCGATCGCACAATTATCAGAGGTCAAAAGAGGCGAACGAAGCAAAACTAAGGCCGTTCAAGAAAAATCGCCGACTGAAGCACTGCGTCCAGAGACGATGAATCATACTGATTCAAACATAAATCGAAAGTTGGCATAGCCACAATCGACTTAACAGCCTACACCCATGCCTTCGCAAACGCGAACCAGGACCAGGAGCCGAAGATATCCCAAACGCTGCGGCGTCCTTGTCCAGAAACGGAGATCTCAAAACCATATCACATAGAGGGGCATGTAGAACCTAGACCCCAGAGTGGCGATCAAAGTTTTGGGCACTAGGAACCCCGCAGTGGCCAAATCCTACCTAAAGCTCCCCAATGTACGTAACAAGAAGCCCTACTGTAGGAGAGAAATTAAACCACGACAACTCCGGCAATTCCACCACCACCGAATCAGCCTCACAACAGCCATCCGAGGAAGTACCCATATGGGAGGCTCCACTGGCAAACCACCAGCTGTGAAAGAGCCGACAAACCCACTAAGTACTAGGACTTAGACAGGAACTCCAGAATCTTAGCCAACTGAACCATCATAACTGTATCGTGTGTCGAGTCCTGAATATAGACTGGGAATTCGAACTCATATACACTCGAATAAGGAGCAGGCCAGACAAATACGGAGCCAAAGCACCACGGCGTCCAATACCACCTCGACCGTCTCCTCCGAGAACGGAAGAGCTAGATCTCGAGGAGCCGGATACCAAAACAAAATATGTACACAGGATACGAACCCACGAACACCCCGGTCAGAAATGGTTGCTACCCCGGTGCCCGGTACCCGGTGCCTGCCCGGTGCCCGGTGCCTGGTGCCTGGTGCCCGTAACACAAAACCGGCACCTCTCCTGCGAGAGTTAGGGTACGTTGTGACCGGGTGAATGTGATCAACACCTGCCGCAGCAACCCTAGACTGGCAGTCATCTACCACATACGTGGAATCTGATTCAACAGAACTGTACTGTATCGATCCAAATAGTATATGTACTGCCCAAGCTAGTACTACATGTAGAAACCCTCGAAGAACTCCCCCCACCCCATCCTGACCTACGACGAGATCGACTCCTCGACTTACGTGAACACGTAGAACGAAGACCAACCGAAGACAAGAACGTCTTCCTACCGGAAGCAGCAGGCTGTCCAGGGAGAGTCTGGTGCCCGGTGCGGTGTTAAACCGGTGCCCGGTAGCTGCCCGGTGCCCGGTGGCTGCCCGGTGCCCGGTGCCCGGTTCGGTGACCGGTGCCCGGTTCGATGCCCGGTGCCCGGCCCGGTGCCCGGTGACATAACCGGTGCCCGGTGCCCGGTGCCCGGTGACATAATGCCCGGTGCCCGGTGACATAACCGGTGCCCGGTATATAACCGGTGTCCGGTGCCCGGTGCCCGGTGACATAACCGGTGCCCGGTGCCCGGTGACATAACCGGTGCCCGGTGCCCGGTGCCCGGTGCCCGGTGACATAACCGGTGCCCGGTGCCCGGTGACATAACCGGTGCCCGGTGCCCGGTGCCCGGTAACATAACCGGTGCCCGGTGCCCGGTGCCCGGTGATATAACCGGTGCCCGGTGACCGGTGCCCGGTGACCGGTGCCCGGTGACCGGTGCCCGGTGCCCGGTGCCCGGTGCCCGGTGCCCGGTACCCGGTGCCCGGTACCGGGCGCCTCTACTGAGAGAGGCTGGGTCAGCTTCACCGGATGATATTATCAAGAACCGGCCGAACCGCCCTTGTGATAGGTATAAGCTCTATGGGAACCGGGTGATATGATGATCAGTACCGGACCCAGCAGCCAGTATCCCCTGCATGGATCACGGCTATCACCTGAGCAAAGTTTCGAAGTCAGAGAACCTGACCGAACTTTCTCAACGGAACCAGATCCCCCCGATGGGGGATCCCATCTGGCACACCCTCCGAAGCCTTACCAACCTCGGAAGGCCCCACCGCTCCCAAGAGCTGGAAAGCGGCCACAGACTACTTAGAACGTGAGATATGGGTCCTACGATACCCATCCTTACCCCACGTCGTATCCGTCCAACGGACAGACAACTCACATGGCCTCTCCTTGCAACACCCGCCACAGGCATAAACACCTGTCCTTATGGGTGTCCCACGGAGAAGTCATGTGCCCACAAGCAGAGCGTAATTGCGGCATGCTAACCGGTATTGTAATACAAAACCCGATAGAATACCCCCGCAATACGCTACAAAAAATGTGTCACGGGAACGAATCCACTAAGGGACGAACCCGTTAGGGTACGAAAAAACGTACACGCGAACCGCGAAAATACGTGACACAGAATAAAAGACAGTGAAAAACCCCAAAAAACGCAATGGAGAATAATCACGCAACACGAATGAGTGATAGTAATATGTACTGAACAATATCAAATGACAAATAAGGTACAATACACGGCAGAAATTCAAAATTCGAACGAAATTATGGGAGATACAAAATATACCTGCACCCTGTATAGCGTCCTAAAAATAATAGGAGGAGTCTAAATAGCGGACTAGCCAATTGGCTGTGGGTAGAGCGGAATGGTCTATGGTGGGTTATTTGAGTGATTAGAGTAGGCAGATTTTTATTATTAGGACGATTTCATAGCAACCTATCAGTTTGCAACCATTCAGGTTAGTTTGAAGACATAAAAATTCTCTATCTCGAACTCGGTGACAATTCTCGGCTATCTGGTCAAATAAGAGAGCTATAGGCATTTGAAGTTGAAAAATGTACATACTTTTCAACGATTTTGCCGATTTTTTGCCGAATTTCGGCTGATAACGGGTGGTCTTTACAAACGTTTTCCAATTTGTACAGTAATGTCAGCAACATAATTTCTTGCCAGTGTGATAGGGGAGTGTCAGGCGCATAAAAGATGAATAATTTTTAGAGCTCTATCTTGACTACTTCCGGTTCTTAATTGGATGTCAAAGATGAACGTCTTTTTTTCAAGTTTTCAAAATAGAGCAAACGGATGTGACGTCAGCTTCGTTATTTATCAATAGATTTCAAAATTTCTTGCTGCGGTCGATATTTCAGTCCTTTAGCTAAAACTTTCCCGCTTTGTGCCAGGCCTATGGTGAAAAACAAACGAGAACTTCACTGGCGGAATATAGCACATATTTAATTTTTATTAGGTGTATTTACAAATGGCGTAAACTGCAATTTAAGGGCGATAACTATCGAAAAATAATCATCCGCTGACTTACGGGCTCCCTCCATCTACACCAAACCGCTGGTGGGATCGACTTCAAAGTTTGCATGCCGATTCGGATCAAGTGTGAGCAGAGACTCAGAGATTTTCCGATATCTTTTAATGCTACTTTCCACGAAAACGGAAGTGACGTCATACTTCCTATAACTTCCTTATTTTCCAACCAATTTCAAGAAATCTTTTTGCATTGGAAAGCTGACAAAATTCTCTATCTCGAACTCGGTGACAGTTCTCGGCTATCTGGTCAAATAAGAGAGCTATAGGCATTTGAAGTTGGAAAATGTACATACTTTTCAACGATTTTGCCGAATTTTTGACGAATTTCGGCTGATAACGGGTGGTCTTTACAAACGTTTTCCAATTTGTACAGTACTGTCAGCAAATAGTTTACACCTTGGCTTAGTTACACATGAAATCAATGTTTGAGGCTCAAACCGTTGATGCAGCTCAAGCTGCTCTAGTTAGGTTTGAGGCGGCTTTCGGCTGCGCCGAAAACCTATTGTATTCGTTGTTTTTTTTTTATTTTTTTTTTATTCAGCCGTTCAGTCTACAGCCCAAACCGCTGGTCGGATCGACTTCAAATTTTGCATGCCGATTCGGATCAAGTGTGAGCAGAGACTCAGAGATTTTCAGAAATATCTTAATGCCACTTTCCACGAAACCGGAAGTGACATCATATTTTCTATAACTTTCTATAACTTCCTTATTTTCCAACCGATTTCAAAAATTCTTTTTGCATTGGAAAGCTGACAAAATTCTCTATATCGGCCTCGCTGACAGTTCTCGGCTATCTGGTCAAATAAGAGAGCTATAGGCATTTGAATTTGAAAAATGAATTTTTGCCGAATTTCGGCTGATAACGGGTGGTCTTTACAAACGTTTTCCAATTTGTACAGTAATGTCAGCAACATAATTTCTTGCCAGTGTGATAGGGGAGTGTCAGGCGCATAAAAGATGATAATTTTCAGAGCTCTATCTTGACTACTTCCGGTTCTATTGGATGTCAAAGATGAACGTCTTTTTTTCAAGTTTTCAAAATAGAGCAAACGGATGTGACGTCAGCTTCGTTATTTATCAATAGATTTCAAAATTTCTTGCTGCGGTCGATATTTCAGTCCTTTAGCTAAAACTTTCCCGCTTTGTGCCCGGCCTATGGTGAAAAACAAACAAAAACTTCACTGGCGGAATATTGCATATTTCACTGGCGGAATATTGCATATTTCCGTTTTATTAGGTGTATTTACAAATGGCGTAAACTGCCATTTAAGGGCGATAACTATCGAAAAATAATCATCAGCTGACTTACGGGCTCCCTCCATCTACACCAAACCGCTAGTCGGATCGACTTCAAATTTTGCATACCGATTCGGATCAAGTGTGAGCAGAGACTCAGAGATTTTCAGATATCTTTTAATGCTACTTTCCACGAAAACGGAAGTGACGTCATACTTCCTATAAACCCCTTATTTTCCAACCGATTTCAAGAATTCTTTATGCATTGGAAAGCTGACAAAATTCTCTATCTCAGATTCGCTGACAGTTTTCGGCTATCTGCTCAAATAAAAGATCTATATGCATTTGAATTTGAAAAATGTACATACTTTTCAACGATTTTGCCGAATTTCAGCTGATAACGGGTGGTCTTTACAAACGTTTTCCAATTTGTACAGTACTGTCAGCAACATAATTTCTTGCCAGGATGATAGGGAGTGTCAGCCGCATGAAAGATGATAAAATTTTTCAGAGCTATATCTTGACTACTTACGGCTCTATTCGATGTCAAAGATGAACGTATTTTTTCAAGTTTTCAAAATAGAGCAAACGGATGTGACGTCAGCTTCGTTATTTATCATTCGATTTCAATTGTTTTTGCTGTAGTCGATATTTCAGTCCTTTAGCTAAAACTTTGGCTGAGGATCGAACCCGGTATCCCTCGCTCCGAGTCCATCGCTCTACCTCTAAGCTAACCGGCCCCACATCGGTGTGATGATGCGAACACAATATTGTTGGACTGTTCATTCTAAAACTTCAGAAATTCTTTTTGCAACCGATAGTTTACACCTTGGGCTAAAGCTTAGTTACACATGAAATCAATGTTTGAGGCTCAAACCGTTGATGCAGCTCAAGCTGCTCTAGTTTACCATTAATTTGGTCACAATTTTCGTTCAAACATGTATAAATTTATATCTCATAATTACTGGCCGAATTTGAGAAATGCAACATACAACGTGTACTACTGTGAGTGAACCAGCACAGCCCCAGATCAGACTGCGCAGATGCACAGTCTGATCAGTGCCTGTGTATGGTTTCCTTTCTGTCAAGCAAACAGTTTAACCCATTAAAGACGGGATACACTTATAGCAGTATGAAAATTTTTAGGGGGGAAAATCCTATTTTCTTCATTTCATCTCGAAAGTATATGTTGTTACCACTCATTTGAACCGTCTCGACGAGACGGTTCAAATGAGTGGTAACAACATATACCTTTATGGACAAATAAACAAAAGAATGAGACTTTCCCAATAAAAATCATTGTATCCTTAGACTGAAATGGGTTAAAGGGGCATATTTAATTGAAGATATATGACGATACTAGGACCACTCACAGGTGGAAGACTCGGACCTATGACACCAAAAAAATGCCTATTAAAAGAAATCCCATTACCCCACCCACTTGGTCTCGTACATTACCATCTTCTATAAAGAAAGGTGGGTATGAATATGGCTATTATAGAAAGAGCCCTCTCTTTTCCGATTTGAACAAACACAATAAACATCGATTAAATGTATGCAATATGTATCTGGCAATCGATAAAGGTATTAGGTGTGTGAATATACTCACTTCAAATCGCTGTTTCAAGTATTTATTGAGTTATTCGCGTTTTGATTACCCCATCCAAAGCGAAAGTTGCGTGTACGAAAGAATCTCACACAGAATCGGAGGCCGTCCGGCATGGATTATCGGTCATATTTGGCCGATAGTTGATCGCCAGCTCAAACTAATGACGTGCACCATGACCATATACATTAGAAATTCCAACCATACAAAGTTTGTCCAATTGTGATCGTTCATCGATCTAAAAAACACTTTTTTGTCTAATTTTGTTCATTATCTGGAACTGGGTCAATGCACCATCTTCCATAATACAACCGGAAGCGTCTATGTAAAGAACATCTCTGATTGGCTAAATCTAAACTGTAATGACGTCATTCAACCTATTTCGGGATTCCGGAAGACATAATCTGATAGTACGCGAATCATGAATGAAAGTAGAAAACAGGTGTTTTTTAGATCGGTGAACGATCAGTTATTGGTCAAATATGACCGATAATCCACGCTAGACGGCCTCCGATTCTGTGTGAGATTCTTTCGTACACGCAAATTTCGCTTTGGATGGGGTATACAAAATGCGAATAACTGAATAAATGCTGGAAAGAGCGATTTGAAGTGAATATATTCACACACCTAATACCTTTATCGATTGCCAGCGACAGAAATCATACATTTAATCGATGTGTATTGTGTTTGTGCGAGTCGGAAATGAGAGGGCTCTTTCTATAATGGCCACAATGTTATCCACCTTTCTTTATAGAAGATGGTAATGTACGAGACCAAGTGGGTGGGGTAATGTGATTTTTTTTTAATATGCATTTTTTTGATGTCATAGGTCCGAGTCTTCCACCTGTGGGACCACTGGGTGGTTTCTATTTTCACACATATACATGTAGATACAGTCAAAGCTCCCCGAATGGCCACCTCTCTACAACAACACCCTCTCTGTAACAGCTGCTATTTTATATCCCAAATGGATGATTTCATATACAGTCGAACCTCCCTGAATGGCCACCTCTCTACAACAACACCCTCTCTCTAACAGCCGCTATTTTATATCCCAAATGGATGATTTCATATACAGTCGAACCTCCCTGAACGGCCACCTCTCTACAACAACACCCTCTCAGTAACAGCCGCTATTTTATATCCCAAATGGATGATTTCATATACAGTCGAACCTCCCTGAACAGCCACCTCTCTACAACAACACCCTCTCTGTAACAGCCGCTATTTTATATCCCAAATGGATGATTTCCTCTATGTCTCTAACTCTTAGACTGCTGGGCACAAACATTATCGTCTGATGTTGCTTTTGCATTATTTCTCAATAAAAACATATTTTGACAGCACTTTATTGGAAATGATTCTAAAGTGCTGTCAAAGTCAAAGCATGTCGGAAATGATACTTAAGTGCTGTCAAAGTATGTTTTTTATGATTGAAAAATTGAAAATAGAAAACAAACATCAGACGACAAAAAAATAATATAGGTGTAAGGGTTAACCAATTTCAGTCTATTGATACGATAATTTTTGTAAAAAAAAATCTCATCATTTTTATTTCTCCTTGAAGGTAGATGTTATTACCAGGGCTCCAGATAAGGAATTGAGTATTGTCACTCCATCATTTCTGAAGCAATCGGGTATTTCAAAATTTTAATTGGGTAAATTAAAATCACACAGCTGTTTATACACATCAACAGACAGCAATTATTGAATAGTTTGCTTCGAAATGAAAACAAGTCTTGGCATTTCATTAGAATTGTCTCCTTGGGAGACAATTCTAATGAAATACCAAGAAGTGTTTTCTTAGAAAATAATCAAAATATGGAAAATTATTACTAATTTTAGTTTTTATTATTCATACTCACCTGAATGGTTGCAAACGATTAGGTTGCTATGAAATCGTCCTAATAATAAAAATCTGCCTACTCTAATCACTCAAATAACCCACCATAGACCATTCCGCTCTACACACAGCCAGTTGGCTAGTCCGCTATTTAAACCCCTTCTATTATTGTTAGGTATACAGCTTCAAAAAGTTACTCATTTCCATAAGGAAATGAAACTGCTAGTAGAAACAGCCCGAAGTAATTTAAGTAGAGAGAAGATGAAACAATCAAGCGGGGTACGGGAGGAGGGTCTACCTTACCATTCAGGTGAGTATGAATAATAAAAACTAAAATTAGTAATAATTTTCCATTTTTATGTCTTCAAACTAACCTGAATGGTTGCAAAGAATTCGTAGTGATGGTGGGAGGTATTCTCACTACTCATCCTCGACCGGAATGGCAAGGCAGATTTAAAAAAAAACCTCAAAACAGACAAAAATATTTGGCCTAGGTACAAACTTGGGTGTTACCTATATAGTAATAACATGGTCTCACCCTAGAATCATAGGGGCGCCCAATGCGGCCCCCCCCCTTTTCTACGAAAGTAGATGAGAGGTGGAAAAAGACAAGCACCACCACGCTAGTCTCGTGGACTGACTCGTAGACTCCAACCTGCTATACTTGGTTAGCATGCCGGAGAATACTCATGGTATAGCTGCTGCTACCAGACGAAGCCCTGGCGAATGTAGTCGCCCGGCACTTCACACGCAATAGCTCAACTGAGATATATATCATTAACCCAAAGTGAAACACTATCCTTTTGCAACAACACTGCTACAAACTAGATAGGTAGCCTCGCCCTAATTGAAACATGTACAAAACAATGCCTCCTGGGCCAGAGTGATGAACCGTAAGAACCATAGATCACCACAGATCCCCGTTCATCAACAAAAGCAAGTGAAGTTCATCGAGCGGTGAACCACACTTACCCACCCCCAGGATTCCACTGGGACTGTAAAGACAAAAACCGAATAATCGGGTAATCAGAAAAAATCGCAGCCTATCGCGAACAGGTAGATCCAAACAGCCTCCTAGACTTGATGCTACCGGCTGATAAACCCACAACTGCACCCGCTGCTACTAACGGACCCAGTGCAGCACATCTCCCTGAGCTGCCAACCCCATGTCGGTCACATGAGGAACATGGAGAGAAAAGGGGGTTATTTTCCGGAACACCACATATGTTTTCCGGAACACAAATCAGTACTCACTTATATGCATAAAATAACATTCAATATAGCCTTGTTGGCCCCTAGTTTCGGTTACCATGAGCAACCGAAAACTACAATAACACTGCTTGCAAGACGCAAAAACATCACCGCGCTGTGACAGTACCAAATAGGGCCATGTCTCGCTGTAATCATAGATGAACAGATGTGTAATCCTAACTTCTTCCGATAAAACAATCCCCAAATTCGTTGGCTGCACGCTTAGAGCAGACATTATACGAATTACGTGATGAATAAATCAATATCTCTGAGCACTCGAATAATCAAATGGTAAGCGCCTAGACGAGTATGATTACGGGTAAATAAAACAATAGGATTATTGGCAGAATTGTGTTTAAACGAAATAATTATATCCAGATATATCCGCGCCGATTAAAAATCGTACTTTAAATTGTAATCCGTACTACCGTCTATCTAACGTATTTTCCGGAAGAAATACGGAAAAATCGTAACAGTTGGCAGTTACGCATCTCCTGCCAGTGCAGAGAGTGATTATAGAAAGAAGTTGAGACTACACGCACCTCGTGCATTTAGGGCCTAAACAACCCAGCTGCAGAACCACTTACTGTAGTATAAGCTCAAGTAATGGCCCTATCTATCCAACGGAAGACAATGGATTGCGATACCTCCCATTGGCCTAAAATTGGTAAGAAGAAACTTTACGGTCGGACCGGATGTCCTAATTCTTCCGAACCTAATGCTTCACCGCACGGACTGGACAGAAAGTGTGAACCACTGCCGCTGACAGGCGTGACGGAGGGAAGCCCGAACCACAACTGATTCCAGATCATGTGAGAAGGGATAAAGTATCTGAGGGAGAAATCCCGGTTCATAGGAGAAACTAACCGAGTTCCTCCCACATACAACGCTGATTAACCAACAGAAAGCAAGGAACTAGCCTCTATGCTAAGCCGAAGCGAAGGCCAGAATAAAAGGAAACAAAAGAAAATCACTTAGTTCACCTATAGTGGGATTGAGCGGATCGACCGACTGACGATGGACCCAATCCACCCAGGCTCTCCACATAGCGTCAAACAACTTAGAGGTGGATGGACGCTGAAACTGAGCGATGACCTTGGCAGCATCATCTGACAATACTCCCGCGACTGAAGGCCCTCCTGATAACCACCAGGCGTGAAGGTAAAACATACGCACATAGGAGTCTATCCTCCATGCTGAGACAGAAAAACCTGGCTGACCGGAAGAACTATTGGCCGGACTGTAAGCAGGACCAAAGGCATAACGAACCAGCACCTGGTTGGCCCAACATGGGCCACCAGAGCGATCCGTGACTGAGCGTCGCGAATCTTCCGTAAGACTAGGAGCAGCATCACGAACGGTGGAAACGCGAACCCGTCCTGACTGATCCAAGACAAGGACAAGCGTCCACTGCCAAAGCCCGATGGCAGGGCACCGGAGACACAAACAGTGGAAAACCGACGGTTGAGCCTTGCCGCAACAAATCCACAAATGGATACCCCCATCCGGACAAGATAGCACTGGACACCAACGGATGCAGAAGCCATTCCGTCAGAACCGGAGATGACCGCAGAAACCATCCGCCGCTGTCAACCCCCGGAACACTGCCAAAAGTTTTAACATGTTGATGTGTCCCTGAGTTTCCTGCACTGACCACCAACCCGAAAAACACCGATGTAGGGGCTCCAAATGAGCCCCCCCAGCCTTCTCACGACGCGTCTGTGGACAGAAAGCGAGTAGGAGGAGGTAACACCATGGGAAATCCCTGTAGGAACCAGACCTCCACTGCCCACCATCTGATACAACGTAGGAAGATGGTGATCCTAGGCAGAGACCGATCCAAAGGATCGCGGTGCGGCCTCCATAGCCCTAGTAAGAATACTGGAGGTCGCAGACATAACCTTCCCAGCACAAACATACCCCGCATCTGCACCCCGAATGTCCAGGAGTGACAGAAATTTCCTAGCTGACAGAGAACCTCTGACCAGTTCCCGGAAAACTTAGGTCAAGATGTCACGCACCCTGTCCAAAGGTACTATGATGACTGATCGATCGGTCAAGAAGTTCATTCCCATCTAAGAAAAAATCCTGTGTGGGAACCAACTACGACTACTCTAGATAGGAAAAGAAACCTAGAAGAGTAACAAACCCCATACCACCGCCAAATTCCGTATTAGTGAACGAAAGCACTAACGGTGAAAAAACCAGTCGTCCAGATACTGGAGCAGAGAGACCCCTATCCGCCTGGCCTCCGCTAACCCCATCTCCATGAGAAGCGTAAACACGTGAGGAGCCGCCAAAAGACCGAATGGCAACACACGGTACTAAAAGACACGATACTCGGAAACAAACCTAAAACTTCCGAGAGCATCTGTGGAAGGGCACGTGGAAGTACGAGACCCGCAGATCTATGGAAACAGCCCAGTCTCCCGGGCAAATGGGGCTCCGACCACGTCCCGAACTTCCTCTATAGCACTATACTTCAAGAGAGAGACTCTACTTAACCCTAGAAAATACCCCCGTCAGGGGAAACGACCCCACAGGAGGTAGAAAAGACGGAGCAGCAGGAGGGACCATCGGTAAAGTAGCTGCCCTTTGGCCGTTCGATCGCACAATTAGTCAGAGGTCAAAAGAGGCGAACGGAATAAAACTCTGGCAGGACCGTTCAAGAAAGACAAGCCGGCTATCACTGCGTCTCACCTGGACAAGAGCATGTCCATAGAGACCTCCAAAGACATGTTGACAACAGGCTTAGCGGCACAAAACCGCCGACTGAAGCACTGCGTCCAAGACGATGAATCATCGTGATTCAAACATAAATCGAAAGTTGACGCCATAGCCACAATCGACTTAAATTTAAAAAAAAACAACAAAAAAAACAGCCTACACCCATGCCTTCGCAAAATGCGAACCAGGGCCAGGAACCGAAGATATCCCAATCGCGGCGGCGTCCTTGCCCAGAAGGGAGATCTCAAAAAACCACGCCGCATAGAGGGGCATGTAGAACTTAGACCCCAGTGTGGCGATCAAAGTTTTGGGCACTCGGAACCCCGCAGTTGCCAAATCCTACCAAAAGCTCCCTCAATCTACGTAGCAAGAAGCCCTACTGTAGGAGAGAAAGGAAACCTCGGCAAATCCGGCAACTCCACCACCGAATCAGCCTCATACAAGGCATGAACCTCGGCGGTGGTGGCGGTAGAAGCGGAAACACATCTGCAGGCAGCAGAGTGTAACTGCATTCAGAACAAACCAGAAGGAAGGAGGAGGCGAAACAAACTCATCCTCCACCGCAGATACATGAACAAAGCTGCCCTCTGCTGAGGCGCCGTCTAGGAACGCGGAAACTGTACCGTGATCCAGAATGTACCCTTACTCAGGAAAACCCTTCACTAGCGAAAAGGTATGAGCAACAGGAACCGAATGGCCGTCTACAACAGCCATCCGAGAAAGTACCCACACGGGAGGCTCCACTGTCAAAACCACCGGCTGTGAAGGAGCCGACAAACCCACTAAGTACTGGGACTTAGACAGGAACTCCAGAATCTTAGCCAACTGAACCATAATAACTCGCGTGTCGAGTCCTGCATATAGACTGGGAATTCGAACTCATATACACTCGAATAAAAGAGCAGGCCAGACAAGTACGGAGCCAAAGCACCACGGCGTCCAATACCACCTCGACCGTCTCCTCCGAGAACGGAAGAGCTAGATCTCGAGGAGCCGGATACAAAAACAAAATATGTTCACAGGATACGAACCCACCGGTCATAAACTTGTTGCTACCCCGGTGCCCGGTACCCGGTGCCGGTAACACAATACCGGACACCTCTCCTGCGAGAGTTTAGGTCCGCTGTGACCGGGTGAATGTGATAAGCACCGGCCGCAGCAACCCTCGACTGGCAGTCATCTACCACATACGTGGAAGGCTAAAACCGGGAGGATCCACTGGCACAACCACCTGCTGTGGAGAAGCCGACAAGAAAACCTCGGCAACTCCGTGGCTGACCGGAAGAACTATTGGCCGATCTGTTCCACTAAGTTCTGGGACTTTGTCAGAGCCCCCAGAACCTTCGCCATCTGATAACAGAACTGTACTACTTGTAGATGCCCTATACAACCGTCTCTTACGACGAACAGGAGAACGAGATCTAGATGAACTGGTTCCAAAACCTGAGAATGACCTCGAGGAAGAGGAAGACCAAGACCTAAACTCCGACCAACCGAAGACAAGAACGTCTTCCTACCGGAAGCAGCAGGCTGTCCAGGGAAGAAGGAACCTGAAGGAGAGTCTGGTGCCTAGTGCCCGGTGTTAGACCGGTGCCCGGTGGAAGCCCGGTAGCTGCCCGGTGGCTGCCCGGTGGCTGCCCGGTGGCTGCCCGGTGGCTGCCCGGTGGCTGCCCGGTGACCATTGCCCGGTGCCCGGTTCGGTAACCGGTGCCCGGTACCTGACCGGTGCCCGGTTCGGTGACCGGTGCCCGGTGTTAGACCGGTGGCTGCCCGGTGCCCGGTAGCTGCCCGGTGGCTGCCCGGTGGCTGCCCGGTGACCATTGCCCGGTGCCCGGTTCGGTGACCGGTGCCCGGTACCCGGTGCCTGACCGGTGCCCGGTTCGGTGACCGGTGTCCGGTGCCGGGCGCCTCTACTGTGAGAGGCTGGGTCCGCTGTGAACCGGGTGATATGGGATCAAGAACCGGACGCAGCAACCCTGTGATAGGTAAAGCTCAATGAGCACCGGTTTGTATAGGATCAAGCCCGGTCCCAGCAGCCCGGTATCCCCTGTATGGATCACCGGCCTATCACATGAGGAAAGTTACGAAGTCAGAGAACCTGACCGTACTTTCTCAACGTACCCGACCCCCCACCCCCCCCCCCGATGGGGGGTCCCATCTGACGCACCCTCCGAAGCCTTACCTACCTCGGAAGGCACCACCGCTCCCCAGAGCTGGGACGCGGACACAGACTACTTCGACCGTGAGGTATGGGACCTACGAGACCCAGCCTTGCCCCACGTCGAACGGCCGGACAAAACACATGGCCTCTCCTTGCAACACCCGCAACAGGCAAAGCACCTGTCCTTATAGGTGTCCCACGGAGAAGTCATGCCCACACGAAACGCGTGATTGCGGCATGCTAACAGGTATTGTACTACAAAACCCGATAGAAGACACCACAAATACGTAACAAAAAAATGTGTCACGGGAGCGAATCCACTAGGGGACGAACCCGTTAGGTACGAATCGCGTACACGCGAACCGCGAAAATACGTGACACAGTGTAAAACACAGTGAAAAACCAAAAAAACACAATGGAGAATTAATCACGCAACACAATTGAGTGACAATAATATGTATTGAACAATATCAAATGACAAATAAGGCACAATACACGGCAGAAATTCAAAATTAGAACGAAATTATGGGAGATACAAAATATACCTGCACCCTGATAGCGTCCTAAAAATAATAGGAGGGGTTTAAATAGCGGACTAGCCAACTGGCTGTGTGTAGAGCGGAATGGTCTATGGTGGGTTATTTGAGTGATTAGAGTAGGCAGATTTTTATTATTAGGACGATTTCATAGCAACCTAATCGTTTGCAACCATTCAGGTTAGTCTGAAGACATAAAAATGCTATATTTCTGGTCTGTACGTTTATTGTTTTCTGCAGCATGATAAATGTACCATAAAATTTGTATTGCTTTTTGATACTCACTACTTCTGATTTCAATTGGGTTTTTGGCAACGAGCCGTCTCATCCGGATCTGCACTGTTTGAAAGTAATTTTCTTATTTTTGTGAACAAAAAAAAGACCACTTTTTTATAAATGGAATAGTCTGAAAGTCATTTTGCGATGATTGGATTGGTTGCAAAATTAACATATCACAGTCCATTCCAGTTCCTTAGGGTTGAAAGGGTTAAATTAATTATCGATTGTTATCCGGCTACATGAGATTGGGTAGAAATCCCATAAGCCCCATTTCTCAAGTCACAACCACATATATGCTATGTCATAACGTTCCATGGTGCTAATCGTCAGCATAATGTACGGATGTACACTGTTGCACTCGTTTGTGTGTGAGTGTGAAAATATATGTGGTCACGTTACAAGGAAGATTTTGTGAATAGATATTGTCACATTTGAATCATCGCATCAAGATGATTGAAATTATATTTCAACGCGAAATGAAAAAAATGATAAACGTATCCACAAAAAATTTGTATTGCTTTTTGATACTCGCTACTTCTGATTTCAATTGGGTTTTTGGCCATTTTAATTGGGTATTTAAGCAAATACGCAGCTTATCTGGAGCACTGGGCTAACAATCTGATAATAGAATGTGTCAAACATGTGCGATCATTGCATGTTTGTCATCGATTTTTTTATATTTTAATGTGCGAAGTGTAAATGCTATTACGCACATTTTTACTGTGTAGCGTGGTGTAGCGATATAGTGCCAACCTATTTCCTATAAAGCAGAAAACGTGCAGCAAATATTTAGAGCTAAATTCATAAAAAAATATTGCTCACTAAGACACGAAATGTACACATTTTAAACCAACATTTATTCACTAGTTCAAAGTTGGAGGTTTGTACATTTTGTTAAGTTATACATGCGGTCTGTTTTGTCCAAGTATATGGTCCGTTATGTCCAGAAATCTGGTCCATTTCGTCCGACATCTGGTCCGTTATGTCCGTGTCCAGAGCTACAGATAAGCTGTCAAAATCATTGCGTATTTTACTTATACAAATGGATTATTGATTTTTTTCATTACTAGATAGGGAAGAAATGATAAAAAAATATATACCAAATTTAATTTAAACATTCACTTAATTGAGCTACAAAAAGCAAACACTGCATATTTTGATACTATTTTTACTTTGCTGTGCGTATTTTGAACTCCCACTTTTGATAATCAATGCATATTCAGCTAAAATAATGGCGTAAAATACGCCAATACGTACCTTATCTGGAGCTCTGAGTTACTGTTCGCAACAAACTTACCATGGCACCTCTTGAATGGCAAAGTTTTATTGATTTTTCTTCAGACAATTTTTAGCCTTATTCCTGTAACGTTTGTTCAACTACTGTAGCGAAATTGACAAGGGCGAAACTTCGTCCTGGCTAAGGTAGCTTGTCATTGGGACATTAAACAATTGATTCCTGGTTCATTCACGATTGCCCATGCAATTCACTATCTGTTCTAGTACTCAACCTTCGTCCATACGCATATATAGCAAATTTGAGGCAATTGAGAATAGAGGGGAAGTAACTCTTGTAAGCTAATAATTAGTGTTGATATTTGGGATACAAATTCATGTTTTACGGGGAAAACAATGCCATCCAGCCTTCAACTGTTATCTAAAGTTATGCATACCTATTTTGTACATGTGTCAGTGATGGTGTATTAGTAGTTGGAGAATAAGTATGAACCAATTGGCTGACACGACGTATGTAATATAATTTCTGCCATCGGGACTACTCGGAAGCCTCGCTTCGTTTAGTCTGGCAGGAGTTATTCCTGCCATCAGGACTACTCGGAAGCCTCGCTACCTTGAGTTCGCAGGTTACTGGTAAGGCTGATAACTCTTGGAAGAAGCAATGGGTTATGGTACTTGGTTGGTCTAAATAGTCGACAATTTCCGTCCTTGTCGGCTATGTCCGGAAACCACCAGGCGGCGCTGGAAAGCTACAGAGGGCGCTGTATCATCTGGGTATAAATACAAAGAATCGTCGCATATTCGGGAGTCTGTCATTAGCAAGCGAGAGAGACACTGCTACAGATATATACTGGGGAATAGCGAATGGTATTAAAAGGAATACCGGAAGTCGCCTTCTTAAGAGGGCTGTGGCTTAACTGGGAGCTGGTACATTGGTATAGTTACAGGTTCTATAGCAGCTGTTGTTAAGTCGGGACTTCATTGGAGTCAGAACAAGTTGACAGACCGTATGCACAGGGCCAGCTGTGTTCGACCTAGACAGCATAGCATTCGTCCCATTGCGAGGCGTCCATTTATTCATGTCCTAATAACTTTTTATCAAAAGTAGTTAATTCCCATGATCACATGTGCTGTAATCAACATATTATAAACTGTATATTATTATTATTCCCACTAAATTAAGACATTGCCTGTGCACGTGTTTTCATAGGAGCTGAAGTTCATAGGAGCTGATAGGAGTTCATAGGAGATGAAGTTCGTAGAAGTTTGTAGGAGCTCATAGAAGTTTGTAGCAAATAATAGGAGTTCATAGGAGTGGAAACTCATTAAAGACGTGTATACACTTGTAGTATAGTGGTGGAGCGATCGTAGCGGTGCGGCACACACTACCAGTTGTATCACAGCCAGGGATTCCGCTGGCAATTGGCGATAAAAATAAACAATTGGCGATTGAAGTGGCAATTTTTCTTTTTCCCCAGCGGAATCCCTGACAGCTTGTTATAGTTGTTGTGTTGAGTGAACGAGCTCGTGCCAGTGCCGTACACGTTACACTACACTATCACCTACTGTCTGTTCAACGTTTTTCTGCTGACAAACTTTTGTCTATTAAACATATTAAATCTTAAAAGTACCTTTTCACCAATAACAAAAAAGTGACACTCCCCAAAAAACTGTTTTGATGAAATTCCATCAAATATTGGTTTTATAGTGAACAACTATTTAGCATGGGGGAAAAAGAAAAATTTGTGAAATTGACTCGGAAACCTGGTTAGATAGCTTGGAAATGATGTAACAAAGACAACAAAAATTAGATTTTGAAAATCGGTTCACAAATAAAACAGTAGTGCATTTAACATGTTTAATGTAAACGTTGTAAACTTATATCGGTTACTGGAATGACCGAGCACACCTCCACAGCTATCACAACAAATAAATCGCTGTATGACTAAAATAAGACAAGAAACGAGGCAAAGCCACGAAGGCCAGGTTTTTTTCCAAGCATAGACACTTGGATAACATAATTATACCCACTTTTTGTAGACTAGATGGTCGTGGCCTGCATGTCGCGCCTTGGGGCGAGGCATGGACACTAAAAAAATAGATATAGTAGATGGAAAAACTTTAACCAAAAAACTTTAACCAGACACACGGACGGACGTATGCCAAAATGCCGACGATATCGCGCTTTCCGCAAGCAGGTGTGACAATGATGATAAACACCCATGTGAAGTATCAAGGTATTGGATGAAGCAGTTGCAGAGTATAGTACACGAAAAAACTTTAACAAAAAAAATTCAAAGTAATTTGAACTTGACATAGGGCACAGGATCGCGCTTTCCGCAAGCAGTGCGACAATGAATGATAAACACCCATGTGAAGTATGAAGGTATTGGTGAAGCAGTTGCAGAGATATAGTATTCGAAAAAAAAAAAATTAAAAAAAAATTAACAAAAAAAATTCAAAGTAATTGACCTTGACATTGGGCACAGGATCGCGCTTTCCGCAAGCAGGTGCAACAATGATGATAAAACACCCATGTGAAGTATCAAGGTATTGGGTGAAGCAGTTGCAGAGATATAGTACACAAACAAGAAACGAGGCAAAGCCACGAAGGCCCAGGTTTTTTTCCAAGCATAGACACTTGGATAACATAATTATACCCACTTTTTGTAGACTAGATGGCCGTGGCCTGCATGTCGCGCCTTGGGGCGAGCATGGACACTAAAAAAAATATAGATTTAGATAGATGGAAAAAGTTTAACCAAAAAAACTTTTAACCCGACACACGGACGAACGGACGGACGTATGCCAAAATGCTGACGATATCGCGCTTTCCGCAAGCAGGTGTGACAAGATGATGAAACACCCATGTGAAGTATCAAGGTATTGGGTGAAGCAGTTGCAGAGATATAGTACACGAAAAAAAACTTTAACAAAAAAAATCAAAGTAATTTGACCTTGACATTGGGCACAGGATCGCGCTTTCCGCAAGCAGGTGCGACAATGATGATAAGCACCCATGTGAAGTATCAAGGTATTGGGTTGAAGCAGTTGCAGAGATATAGTGCACGAAAAAACTTTAACAAAAAAATTCAAAGTAATTTGAAACTTGACATAGGGCACAGGATCGCACTTTCCGCAAGCAGGTGCGACAATGATGATAAACACCCATGTGAAGTATCAGTATTGGGTGAAGCAGTTGCAGAGATATAGTACACGAAAAAACTTTAACAAAAGAATTCAAAGTAATTTGACCTTGACATTGGGCACAGGGGCCGCACGGTTCGGGGTTAGAATGAAAATATGGATGATGATAAACACCCATGTGAAATTTCAAGGTAATGGGGCGAAGCAGTTGCAGAGATATAGTATAACGAAAAAAGTTTTAAAACCAAAAAACTTTAACCAGACGTACGTTTAAAAAGTTAACGTTGAAAATGGCTAAGTCAATTACGTAGAAATAATAGGTGAAGGTAAAACAAGAACGAGGCAAAGCCACGAAGGCCAGGTTTTTTTTCCAAGCATAGACACTTGGATAACATAATTATACCCACTTTTTGTAGACTAGATGGCCGTGGCCTGCATGTCGCGCCCTTGGGGCGAGGCATGGAACACTAAGAAAATAGATATAGTAGATGGAAAAAACTTTAACCAAAAAAACTTTAACCGGACACACGGACGAACGGACGGACGCCAAAATGCCGACGATATCGCGCTTTCCGCAAGCAGGTGTGACAATGATGATAAACACCCATGTGAAGTATCAAGGTACTGGGTGAAGCAGTTGCAGAGATATAGTACACGAAAAACTTTAACAAAAAAAATTCAAAGTAATTTGAACTTGACATAGGGCACAAGGATCGCGCTTTCCCGCAAGCAGGTGCGACAATTGATGATAAACACCCATGTGAAGTATCAAGGTATTGGGTTGAAGCAGTTGCAGAGATATAGTACACGAAAAAACAAAAAAACTTTAACAAAAAAATTCAAAGTAATTTGACCTTGACATTGGGCACAGGATCGCGCTTTCGCAAAGCAGGTGCAACAATGATGATAAACACCCATGTGAAGTATCAAGGTATTGGGTGAAGCAGTTGCAGAGATATAGTACACGAAAAAACTTTAACAAAAAAATTCAAAGTAATTTGACCTTGACATTGGGCACAGGATCGCCTTTCCGCAAGCAGGTGCGACAATGATGATAAACACCCATGTGAAGTATCAAGGTATTGGGTGAAGCAGTTGCAGAGATATAGTCAACGAAAATACTTTAACAAAAAAATTCAAAGTAATTTGACCTTGACATTGGGCACAGAATCGCGCTTTCCGCAAGCAGGTGCGACAATGATGATAAACACCCATGTGAAGTATCAAGGTATTGGGTGAAGCTGTTGCAGAGATATAGTACACGAAAAAACTTTAACAAAAAAATTCAAAGTAATTTGACCTTGACATTGGGCACAGGATCGCGCTTTCCGCAAGCAGGTGCGACAATGATTATAAACACCCATGTGAAGTATCAAGGTATTGGGTGAAGCAGTTGCAGAGATATAGTACACAAAAAAACTTTAACAAAAAAATTCAAAGTAATTTGACCTTGACATTGGGCACAGGATCGCGCTTTCTGCAAGCAGGTGTGACAATGATGATAAACACCCATGTGAAGTATCAAGGTATTGGGTGAAGCAGTTGCAGAGATATAGTACACGAAAAAAATTTAACAAAAAACAAAAAAAATTCAAAGTAATTTGACCTTGACATTGGGCACAGCCGCACGGTTGGGGGTTAGAATGAAAATATGGATGATGATAAACCACCCATGTGAAGTTTCAAGGTAATAGGTGAAACTGTTGCAGAGATATAGTATAACAAAAAAGTTTTAACCAAAAAACTTTAACCAGACGTACGTTAAAAAGTTAACGTTGAAAATGGCTAAGTCAATTACGTAGAAATAATAGGTGAAGGTAAAAAATGGTCACATGTTGGATAGTTGTATGTGGTAGGCACCCCTTGGTTATGAAGCTGTGAAAGTTTGGTGGTCCTAGGTGTACAAGTTAACAAAGAAATGGACGTTAAACAACGATAAAATTTAACATTGTAAACGCGAAAAATAACATTGAAAATGGCTAAGTCGACATGCGCGAAAAAATCTGGGTGAAGTTGAAAAAAAAAGTAAGTAAATGTTGATACGTGATTATTGTGGTGTGTGGTACCCCGTTGATTATGAATGCTGTGAATGTTTGGTGGTCCTAGGTGGTACAGTACCAAAGAAATGGACTTAAACACGAAAACTTAACATTGTAAAACGCGAAAACTTAACATTGAAAATGGCCTCTACGCTAATGTCGACTACGCGGAAATGGTCAAGTAAGTACCAAAGAAATGGACTTAAACACGCAAAACTTAACATTGTAAACGCGAAAACTTAACATTGAAAATGGCTAAGTCGACTACGCGGAAAAATGGTCAAGTTAAAAAAAAAGTAAACATGTTGGATAGTGATATGTGGTGGCACCCCTTGATTATGAAGCTGTGAAAGTTTGGTGGTCCTAGGTGGTACAGTACCAAAGAAATGGACTTAAACACGAAAACTTAACATTGTAAACGCGAAAACTTAACATTGAAAATGGCCAAGTCGACTACGCGGAAAAAATGGGTCAAGTTAAAAAAAAAGTAACATGTTGGATGGTGTATGTGGTGGGCACCCCTTGATTATGAAGCGTGTGAAAGTTTGGTGGTCCTAGGTGGTACAGTACCAAAGAAATGGACTTAAACACGAAAACTTAACATTGTAAACGCGAAAACTTAACATTGAAAATGGCTAAGTCGACTACGCAAAAAATGGGTCAAGTTAAAAAAAAGTAATATGTTGGATAGTGATATGTGGTGGGCACCCCTTGATTATGAAGCTGTGAAAGTTTGGTGGTCCTAGGTGGTACAGTAACAAAGAAATGGACTCGAACACGAAAACTTAACATTGATTGTGGACGCCGCCCGCCCGCCCGCCCGCCCGGCTTTCGCCAATGGATTTTTTTTCAAAAAACCTGGCTAAAAAGGGCAGAAAAGGACTTCGTGCCTAAGAAAAGGGCCTATAAAAAACCACATTAACTCTTCAAATGAGTGTAAAACAATGTTTATATATGTATGACGATCTTTTATTGAGGTACCCATAAAATAAAACCCATATCATGAAGAATAAAGATGTTGTGCCATTTTAAGTAATCTCGACTCAAAACGTGTATTGAACTATACAAAATGGCGGACAGAAAAGGACCTCGTGTCTAAGAAAAGGGCCTATAACAAGAAACGAGGCAAAGCCACGAAGGCCAGGTTTTTTCCAAGCATAGACACTTGGATAACATAATTATACCCACTTTTTGTAGACTAGATGGCCGTGGCCTGCATGTCGCGCCTTGGGGCGAGGCATGGACACTAAAAAAATAGATATAGTAGATGGAAATAAAAAGTTTAACCAAAAAACTTTAACCGGACACACGGACGGAAGTATGCCAAAATGCCGATGATATCGCGCGTTCCGCAAGCAGGTGTGACAATGATGATAAACACCCATGTGAAGTATCAAGGTATTGGGTGAAGCAGTTGCAGAGATATAGTACACAAAAAAACTTTAACAAAAAAATTCAAAGTAATTTGACCTTGACATTGGGCACAGGATCGCGCTTTCCGCAAGCAGGTGCGACAATGATGATAAACACCCATGTGAAGTATCAAGGTATTGTGAAGCAGTTGCAGAGATATAGTACACGAAAAAAAACTTTAACAAAAAAATTCAAAGTAATTTGACCTTGACATTGGGTACAGGATCGCGCTTTCCGCAAGCAGGTGCGACAATGATGATAAACACCCATGTGAAGTATCAAGGTATTGGGTGAAGCAGTTGCAGAGATATAGTACACGAAAAAACATTAACAACAAAAAAAATTCAAAGTAATTTGACCTTGACATTGGGCACAGGGGCCGCACGGTTGGGGGTTAGAATGAAAATATGGATGATGATAAACACCCAGTAAGTTTCAAGGTAATGGGCGAAGCAGTTGCAGAGATATAGTATAACGAAAAAGTTTTAACCAAAAAACTTTAACCAGACGTACGTTAAAAAGTTAACGTTGAAAATGGCTAAGTCAATTACGTAGAAATAATAGGTGAAGGTGAAAAAATTGTCACATGTTGGATAGTTGTATGTGGTAGGCACCCCTTGGTTATGAAGCTGTGAAAGTTTGGTGGTCCTAGGTGGTACAGTACCAAAGAAATGGACTTAAACACGAAAATTTAACATTGTAAACGCGAAAACTTAACATTGAAAATGGCTAAGTCGACTGCGCGGAAAAAATGGGTGAAGTTAAAAAAAAAGTAATATGTTGGATAGTGATATGTGGTGGGCACCCCTTGATTATGAAGCTGTGAAAGTTTGGTGGTCCTAGGTGGTACAGTAACAAAGAAATGGACTCGAACACGAAAACTTAACATTGATTGTGGACGCCGCCCGCCCGCCCGCCCGCCCGGCTTTCGCCAATGGATTTTTTTTCAAAAAACCTGGCTAAAAAGGGCAGAAAAGGACTTCGTGCCTAAGAAAAGGGCCTATAAAAACCACATTAACTCTTCAAATGAGTGTAAAACAATGTTTATATATGTATGACGATCTTTTATTGAGGTACCCATAAAATAAAACCCATATCATGAAGAATAAAGATGTTGTGCCATTTTAAGTAATCTCGACTCAAAACGTGTATTGAACTATACAAAATGGCGGACAGAAAAGGACCTCGTGTCTAAGAAAAGGGCCTATAACAAGAAACGAGCAAAGCCACGAAGGCCAGGTTTTTTCCAAGCATAGACACTTGGATAACATAATTATACCCACTTTTTGTAGACTAGATGGCCGTGGCCTGCATGTCGCGCCTTTGGGGCGAGGCATGGACACTAAAAAAATAGATATAGTAGATGGAAAAGTTTAAACCAAAAAACTTTAACCGGACACACGGACGGAAGTATGCCAAAATGCCGATGATATCGCGCGTTCCGCAAGCAGGTGTGACAATGATGATAAACACCCATGTGAAGTATCAAGGTATTGGGTGAAGCAGTTGCAGAGATATAGTACACAAAAAAACTTTAACAAAAAAATTCAAAGTAATTTGACCTTGACATTGGGTACAGGATCGCGCTTTCCGCAAGCAGGTGCGACAATGATGATAAACACCCATGTGAAGTATCAAGGTATTGGTGAAGCAGTTGCAGAGATATAGTACACGAAAAAACATTAACAAAAAAATTCAAAGTAATTTGACCTTGACATTGGGCACAGGGGCCGCACGGTTGGGGGTTAGAATGAAAATATGGATGATGATAAACACCCATGTGAAGTTTCAAGGTAATGGGCGAAGCAGTTGCAGAGATATAGTATAACGAAAAAGTTTTAACCAAAAAAACTTTAACCAGACGTACGTTAAAAAGTTAACGTGAAAATGGCTAAGTCAATTACGTAGAAAATAATTGGTGAAGGTGAAAAAATTGTCACATGTTGGATAGTTTGTATGTGGTAGGCACCCCTTGGTTATGAAGCTGTGAAAGTTTGGTGGTGGTCCTAGGTGGTACAGTACCAAAGAAATGGACTTACTTAAACACGAAAACTTAACATTGAAAACGCGAAAACTTAACATTGAAAATGGCTAAGTCGACTGCGCGGAAAAAATGGGTGAAGTTAAAAAAAAAAGTAACATGTTGGATAGTGATATGTGGTGGGCACCCCTTGATTATGAAGCTGTGAAAGTTTGGTGGTCCTAGGTGGTACAGTACCAAAGAAATGGACTTAAACACGAAAACTTAACATTGTAAACGCGAAAACTTAACATTGAAAATGGCCAAGTCGACTACGCGGAAAAAATGGGTCAAGTTAAAAAAAAAGTAACATGTTGGATAGTGATATGTGGTGGGCACCCCTTGATTATGAAGCTGTGAAAGTTTGGTGGTCCTAGGTGGTACAGTACCAAAGAAATGGACTTAAACACGAAAACTTAACATTGTAAACGCGAAAACTTAACATTGAAAATGGCTAAGTCGACTACGCGGAAAAAATGGGTCAAGTTAAAAAAAAAGTAATATGTTGGATAGTGATATGTGGTGGGCACCCCTTGATTATGAAGCTGTGAAAGTTTGGTGGTCCTAGGTGGTACAGTAACAAAGAAATGGACTCGAACACGAAAACTTAACATTGATTGTGGACGCCGCCCGCCCGCCGCCCGCCCGCCCGGCTTTCGCCAATGGATTTTTTTTCAAAAAACTGGCTAAAAAGGGCAGAAAAGGACTTCGTGCCTAAGAAAAGGGCCTATAAAAACCACATTAACTCTTCAAATGAGTGTAAAACAATGTTTATATATGTATGACGATCTTTTATTGAGGTACCCATAAAATAAAACCCATATCATGAAGAATAAAGATGTTGTGCCATTTTAAGTAATCTCGACTCAAAACGTGTATTGAACTATACAAAATGGCGGACAGAAAAGGACCTCGTGTCTAAGAAAAGGGCCTATAACAAGAAACGAGGCAAAGCCACGAAGGCCAGGTTTTTTCCAAGCATAGACACTTGGATAACATAATTATACCCACTTTTTGTAGACTAGTGGCCGTGGCCTGCATGTCGCGCCTTGGGGCGAGGCATGGACACTAAAAAAAAAAATAGATATAGTAGATGGAAAAAGTTTAACCAAAAAAACTTTAACGGACACACGGACGGAAGTATGCCAAAATGCCGATGATATCGCGTTCCGCAAGCAGGTGTGACAATGATGATAAACACCCATGTGAAGTATCAAGGTATTGGGTGAAGCAGTTGCAGAGATATAGTACACGAAAAAACTTTAACAAAAAAATTCAAAGTAATTTGACCTTGACATTGGGCACAGGATCGCGCTTTCGCAAGCAGGTGCGACAATGATGATAAACACCCATGTGAAGTATCAAGGTATTGGGTTGTGAAGCAGTTGCAGAGATATAGTACACGAAAAAACTTTAACAAAAAAATTCAAAGTAATTTGACCTTGACATTGGGTACAGGATCGCGCTTTCCGCAAGCAGGTGCGACAATGATGATAAACACCCATGTGAAGTATCAAGGTATTGGGTGAAGCAGTTGCAGAGATATAGTACACGAAAAAACATTAACAAAAAAATTCAACGTAATTTGACCTTGACATTGGGCACAGGGGCCGCACGGTTGGGGGTTAGAATGAAAATATGGATGATGATAAACACCCATGTGAAGTTTCAAGGTAATGGGCGAAGCAGTTGCAGAGATATAGTATAACGAAAAAGTTTTAACCAAAAAACTTTAACCAGACGTACGTTAAAAAGTTAACGTTGAAAATGGCTAAGTCAATTACGTAGAAATAATTGGTGAAGGTGAAAAAATTGTCACATGTTGGATAGTTGTATGTGGTAGGCACCCCTTGGTTATGAAGCTGTGAAAGTTTGGTGGTCCTAGGTGGTACAGTACCAAAGAAATGGACTTAAACACGAAAACTTAACATTGAAAACGCGAAAACTTAACATTGAAAATGGCTAAGTCGACTGCGCGGAAAAAATGGGTGAAGTTAAAAAAAAAAGTAACTAACATGTTGGATAGTGATATGTGGTGGGCACCCCTTGATTATGAAGCTGTGAAAGTTTGGTGGTCCTAGGTGGTACAGTAACAAAGAAATGGACTCGAACACGAAAACTTAACATTGATTGTGGACGCCGCCCGCCCGCCCGCCCGCCCGCCCGGCTTTCGCCAATGGATTTTTTTTCAAAAAACCTGGCTAAAAAGGGCAGAAAAGGACTTCGTGCCTAAGAAAAGGGCCTATAAAAACCACATTAACTCTTCAAATGAGTGTAAAACAATGTTTATATATGTATGACGATCTTTTATTGAGGTACCCATAAAATAAAACCCATATCATGAAGAATAAAGATGTTGTGCCATTTTAAGTAATCTCGACTCAAAACGTGTATTGAACTATACAAAATGGCGGACAGAAAAGGACCTCGTGTCTAAGAAAAGGGCCTATAACAAGAAACGAGGCAAAGCCACGAAGGCCAGGTTTTTTCCAAGCATAGACACTTGGATAACATAATTATACCCACTTTTTGTAGACTAGATGGCCGTGGCCTGCATGTCGCGCCTTGGGGCGAGGCATGGACACTAAAAAAATAGATATAGTAGATGGAAAAAGTTTAACCAAAAAACTTTAACCGGACACACGGACGGAAGTATGCCAAAATGCCGATGATATCGCGCGTTCCGCAAGCAGGTGTGACAATGATGATAAACACCCATGTGAAGTATCAAGGTATTGGGTGAAGCAGTTGCAGAGATATAGTACACGAAAAAACTTTAACAAAAAAATTCAAAGTAATTTGACCTTGACATTGGGCACAGGATCGCGCTTTCCGCAAGCAGGTGCGACAATGATGATAAACACCCATGTGAAGTATCAAGGTATTGGGTGAAGCAGTTGCAGAGATATAGTACACGAAAAAACTTTAACAAAAAAATTCAAAGTAATTTGACCTTGACATTGGGTACAGGATCGCGCTTTCCGCAAGCAGGTGCGACAATGATGATAAACACCCATGTGAAGTATCAAGGTATTGGGTGAAGCAGTTGCAGAGATATAGTACACGAAAAAACATTAACAAAAAAATTCAACGTAATTTGACCTTGACATTGGGCACAGGGGCCGCACGGTTGGGGTTAGAATGAAAATATGGATGATGATAAACACCCATGTGAAGTTTCAAGGTAATGGGCGAAGCAGTTGCAGAGATATAGTATAACGAAAAAGTTTTAACCAAAAAACTTTAACCAGACGTACGTTAAAAAGTTAACGTTGAAAATGGCTAAGTCAATTACGTAGAAATAATTGGTGAAGGTGAAAAAATTGTCACATGTTGGATAGTTGTATGTGGTAGGCACCCCTTGGTTATGAAGCTGTGAAAGTTTGGTGGTCCTAGGTGGTACAGTACCAAAGAAATGGACTTAAACACGAAAACTTAACATTGAAAACGCGAAAACTTAACATTGAAAATGGCTAAGTCGACTGCGCGGAAAAAAATATGGGTGTGAAGTTAAAAAAAAAAGTAACATGTTGGATAGTGATATGTGGTGGGCACCCCTTGATTATGAAGCTGTGAAAGTTTGGTGGTCCTAGGTGGTACAGTAACAAAGAAATGGACTCGAACACGAAAACTTAACATTGATTGTGGACGCCGCCCGCCCGCCCGCGCGCCCGCCCGCTTTCGCCAATGGATTTTTTTTCAAAAAAACCTGGCTAAAAAGGGCAGAAAAGGACTTCGTGCCTAAGAAAAGGGCCTATAAAAACCACATTAACTCTTCAAATGAGTGTAAAACAATGTTTATATATGTATGACGATCTTTTATTGAGGTACCCATAAAATAAAACCCATATCATGAAGAATAAAGATGTTGTGCCATTTTAAGTAATCTCGACTCAAAACGTGTATTGAACTATACAAAATGGCGGACAGAAAAGGACCTCGTGTCTAAGAAAAGGGCCTATAACAAGAAACGAGGCAAAGCCACGAAGGCCAGGTTTTTTCCAAGCATAGACACTTGGATAACATAATTATACCACTTTTTGTAGACTAGATGGCCGTGGCCTGCATGTCGCGCCTTGGGGCGAGGCATGGACACTAAAAAAATAGATATAGTAGATGGAAAAAGTTTAACCAAAAAACTTTAACCGGACACACGGACGGAAGTATGCCAAAATGCCGATGATATCGCGGCGTTCCGCAAGCAGGTTGTGACAATGATGATAAACACCATGTGAAGTATCAAGGTATTGGGTGAAGCAGTTGCAGAGATATAGTACACGAAAAAACTTTAACAAAAAAATTCAAAGTAATTTGACCTTGACATTGGGCACAGGATCGCGCTTTCCGCAAGCAGGTGCGACAATGATGATAAACACCCATGTGAAGTATCAAGGTATTGGGTTGTGAAGCAGTTGCAGAGATATAGTACACGAAAAAACTTTAACAAAAAATTCAAAGTAATTTGACCTTGACATTGGGTACAGGATCGCGCTTTCCGCAAGCAGGTGCGACAATGATGATAAACACCCATGTGAAGTAATCAAGGTATTGGGTGAAGCAGTTGCAGAGATATAGTACACGAAAAAACATTAACAAAAAAATTCAACGTAATTTGACCTTGACATTGGGCACAGGGGCCGCACTTGGTTGGGGGTTAGAATGAAAATATGGATGATGATAAACACCCATGTGAAGTTTCAAGGTAATGGGCGAAGCAGTTGCAGAGATATAGTATAACGAAAAAGTTTTAACCAAAAACTTTAACCAGACGTACGTTAAAAAGTTAACGTTGCAAATGGCTAAGTCAATTACGTAGAAATAATTGGTGAAGGTGAAAAAATTGTCACATGTTGGATAGTTGTATGTGGTAGGCACCCCTTGGTTATGAAGCTGTGAAAGTTTGGTGGTCCTAGGAGGTACAGTACCAAAGAAATGGACTTAAACACGAAAACTTAACATTGTAAACGCGAAAACTTAACATTGAAAATGGCTAAGTCGTCTGCGCGGAAAAAATGGGTGAAGTTAAGTCGATGCGGTGTGAAGTTAAAAAAAAAAGTAACATGTTGGATAGTGATATGTGGTGGGCAACCCCTTGATTATGAAAGCTGTGAAAGTTTGGTGGTCCTAGGTGGTACAGTACCAAAGAAATGGACTTAAACACGAAAATTTAACATTGTAAACGCGAAAACTTAACATTTGAAAATGGCTAAGTCGACTACGCGGAAAAAATGGTCAAGATAGTAACATGTTGGATAGTGATATGTGGTGGGCACCCCTTGATTATGAAGCTGTGAAAGTTTGGTGGTCCTAGGTGGTACAGTAAAGAAATGGACTCAAACACGACAAAACTTAACATTGATTGTGGACGCCGCCCGACCGCCGCCCGCCGCGGTTCGCCAATCCAATAGCCTGGATTTTTTTAAAAAAAACCTGGCTAAAAAACCACATTAACGGTTCAAATGAGTGTAAAACAATGTTTATATATGTATGACGATCTTTTATTGAGGTACCCATAAAATAAAACCCATATCATGAAGAATAAAGATGTTGTGTCATTTGAAGTAATCTAGACTCAAAACATGTATTGAAATATGCAAAATGGCGGACAGAAAAGGACCTCGTGCCTAAGAAAAGGGCCTATAAAAACCACACTAACGGTTCAAATGAGTGTAAAACAATGTTTATATATGTGTAACAATATATTTTATTGAGGTACCCATAAAATAAAACCCATATCATGAAGAATAAAGATGTTGTGCCATTTGAAGCAATCTCTACTAAAACAGTGTATTGAAATATTTAAAATGACGGACAGAAAAGGACTTTGTGCCTAAGAAAAGGGCCTATAAAAACAACATTAAAGCTTCAAATTAGTGTAAAACGATGTTTAAATATGTATAACGATATTATATCGATGTACCCATAAAATAAAACGCATATAATGACTAATAAAGATGTTGTGTCATTTGAAGCAATCTCTACTCAAATCGTGTAGTGAAATATTTAAAATGGCGGACAGAAAAGGACTTCGTGCCTAAGAAAAGGGCCTATAAAAACAACATTAAAGCTTCAAATTATTGTAAAACGATGTTTATGTATGTATAATGTTATTATATATATGTACCCATAAAATAAAACACATAACTTTAATGTGGTTTCTGCTATAAAAAATAGACAGAAAAGTACGTACAGAAAAGGACTAGTGTGTTAAGAAAAGGGCTTATATACGGGCCTCATTGTATATTTATAAAATATTTTTTTTACAAAATTTACAATATTTGATAGTTTGAAATGAGTATTTAAGATGTACTAATATTAGTATAAAATGGGGTTTTAACATTTGCAAACATTGTATATCCATCATGGCCCGGGCCGAGGTTATAAAACTTTAAGTTGAGCACGGAAAAAGTTTTATAACACCGGGCCCTGGGTGACATGGAAACATGAACAAAATGCTAATATATAATAAAATAAATAAAAATGTTGATGTCATGTTTTCTTTTTCTTTCATGATAGTAACAATACTCATGCTTGGTTCCAATAAAAGTGTCCAGTATATTTTGATTGATTATTGGTGTTTAACAGTCTACAAACAGCTAATAACAGCTAATATTACTTAAGGCCGCGCCAACGGTGAATTATATAGCAATATCTTATAGCAATACATTGTTTTCCAAATGATTATTGGTGTTTAACAGCCTATTTAAGGCCGGGCCAGCGGGTTGGAATAAACCTCCAAACATAGTTTATATAGGGCCTTTTCTTATCACACAAGTCCTTTTATGTAAGTTTTTCAGTCCATTTCTTATAGCACTACATTGGTTTCTAAATGATTATTGGTGTTTAACAGCCTATCAACAGCTATGGTCATTTAAGGCCGGGCCAGCGGGTTGGAATAGACCTCTACACAGAGTTTATATAGGCCCTTTTCTTAAGACAGACGTCCTTTTCTGTCTGAAATATAAATTTCGGAGTACATGTGGAATCGGAATCGGAATATAATTCCGCACGTACCCTAGATTTTTATTGGTACTGTACATCAATATAATATCATTACACATATAAACAATCGTTTTACACTCATTTGAACCTTTAGTGTGGTTTTTATAGGCCCTTTTCTTAGACACGAAGTCCTTTTCTGTCCGCCATTTTAAATATTTCAATACACGGTTCGAGTCGAGATTACTTCAAATGGCACAACATCTTTATTCTACAAGATATGGGTTTTATGTTATGGGTACCTCAATAAAATATCGTTATACATATATTAACATTGTTTTACACTCATTTGAACCGTCAATGTGGTTTTTATAGGCCCTTTTCTTAGACATGAAGTCCTTTTCTGTCTTCCATAAGGACCATTTTATATAGTTCAATACACGGTTCGAGTCGAGATTACTTCAAATGGCACATCTTTATTCTACAAGATATGGGTTTTATTTTATGGGTACCTCAATAAAATATCGTTATACATACATAAAAATTGTTTTACACTCATTTGAACCGTTAATGTGGTTTTTATAGGCCCTTTTCTTAGACACGAAGTCCTTTTCTGTCCTTTTCTTAGAAAAGGGCTCTTTTCTTATTTTAGTCATACCCAATAAATCGATATGCATTTGCGAATTGGAAAATGGAGATTGTTCTTTTCTCTCCAAATTACAAAACTTACCTTTTCCATGTTTCAATATAATGACTTTCAAGGCGCAGACTTTGACCTTGCGTGATGGGCGTGATAATGTTCAGCAAAGTTCTAAGAAACCTATTTCTCGTTTCACTTTATGAGAAAAGTTGATTGTATTGATGTACGGACGAGCTTGATTGTAAGGTACTGTATTCTTTCAGGGGCGGATCCAAAATCGTACACGGGTAAAGTCGTGTGTAACAAGAGCCAGTGGACAGCAATAGCCAAGTGGTGAGCCCGTCAATCTTCTTTACATATGTATAAAACACAAACCTAGCCTATTCTTAATTCATATTTGTAAATATGTCTATAGTCATAGATCTAGTTTATATTTGTAAATATGTCTATACCCATAGATCTAGTTCATATTTGTAGATCTAGTTCTCATATTTGTAAATATGTCTATATTCATAGATCTAGTTCATATTTGTAAATAAGTATGTCTATAGTGATATATCTAGTTCATATTTGTAAATATGTCTATAGTCATATGTCTAGTTTATATGTATATATCTAGTTTATATTTGTAAATATGTCTATATCCATAGATCTAGTTCATATTTGTAAATATGTCTATAGTCATAGATCTAGTTCATATTTGTAAATAAGTATGTCTATATTGATACATCTAGTTCATATTTGTAAATATGTCTATAGTCATAGGTCTAGTTTATATTTATAGATCTAGTTCATATTTGTAAATATGTCTATAGTCATAGATCTATTTCATATTTGTATATTATGTCTATAGTCCTAGATCTAGTTTATATTTGTAAATATAAACGATGACTAACATATGATAACCAGGGCCTATGACTAATGCATAACTTGAATGTGTGGGAGTTACGAGATTCAGGGATGGATCCAGCATTTGGGGGAACGGGGGGGGGGATGGGTGGTGCTGGGGGGGGGGGGGGGTGGGGGGGGGGGTAAAATTCTCGCTCATTGAAGCGAGTATGCTAGGGGGGTCCGGGGCCCACCAGATCCGCCTCTGAGATTTGTGACCAATGTAGCTCCTGAGCAATTAGCA
Source organism: Conchocele bisecta (assembly GCA_029237695.1). Taxonomy (NCBI): domain Eukaryota; kingdom Metazoa; phylum Mollusca; class Bivalvia; order Lucinida; family Thyasiridae; genus Conchocele; species Conchocele bisecta. Next base: position 10,589,719 of record CM055280.1, on the reverse strand, counting down.
TACTCCAGTAGCCTGATATCGAGATTTATGGGAGTTTCATTAACCATGGGCTGGCGAACAGGGCAGATCCTAGTCAGACTGTGCAGATGCACAGGTTGATCAAGATCTATACTGGTCGTAAAACCCATAAGCCTCATTTCTCAAGTCACAGCCAAGTATTTTACCAAACTATCACAAAGCCCATTGCCTGTGGTCAGGGATATAAATACAGAGATAGGAAACTGGCTATATTAAACAATTAAAGGTACATGCCCACTCAGTATATAGGCACAAAATGTTCTTTATATCAATACGTGGGGCAATTAAATAAGTGTTTACCTTTAAATTCAAACGATACACTGACATGGTGGGTGTGGGATCACGAGGTTTCCGAGCCGATTTTCTGACGTAATTTTTACAGTAGATTTTCTTTAAAATCTAACAAACGTACGAATTTTGAAGATATGTAGCACACCAAATACGTTGGCATATGTGTTTCAGGGGTGCTCTGAAAGTTATTTACAATAACTTATGACTTTCACAAAGAACGGCTGCCGCGTTTATTTCTTACATTCACGTGCTCACGTGTTTATTTGCATTTACGGTAACCGTTTCTTTGTCAAAACGATATAATTCTGAGATTAAAGCCGCCTGTACAATAAAGGGCAACGTGTACCGTAATTTGCTGCTGTATATTTCATAAAATATGTCATTTCATTAGAAAGATATTAAAGGGAATCTACTGTAAACACATCTATAAAACATAACGTCACGCCGTTCGGAAACACGTGATCCCACACCCTGACTGAGGTAATTGTTTACCAGCCGATAGCAACCAAACTTGCACCAGACTTCTCACTCTACTAGTCAGTAAACTATGTCTCCGTTGAGATTGAGACGGTTGTGAAAAGAAACGTCACAACATTTGTCATACCGCAGATAAATTTCTCGCGTTTTGTGTGGTCAGCGTTTATTGGTCAGTAATATTGATAGGTTATTTGATGTATCAATTCGTTCCGCTGCGTGTGATTTAGGAGCGCAATATTGTTGCGCAGCGGAACGAATGGCATATACACATCAGATAACCTTTTAATTATATAGTACATCATTCGCAAATTATATGGCTTCCAAAAATATATACATATAAATACAATAAACAAATTAGTGCTGATTTAGAAGGAACTGTTTTGCGAGGTGAAGCGTAGTTCCGGCACTGATAAACATATATGAACTCACGAGACGTCATTTTAACGCACCGTATGACGACAATATTGTATATGGAAACAATATTGTCGTCATACGGTGCGTTGTGTTTCAATGGGAAACCAAAGTACGTACATAATAAAATCATAAACGCCAATATTGACTGTACATAATCATAATAACTTATAATACATGACTGTAGACACCACCACCACTTTAGCTCTATAACGCAGGAAACACCATTTTGACGGTTATATGTTGAATCTCGCCCCCCCCCACCCCCACCCCTCTATATATAGTCCGCCGTCACGTGCATTATTTTATTCACCGCTACGGGCCTGTAATATAATACGTTAAAGCGCCTCTCTGAATGTCCGGTCTGGCCGTGGCGTGGGTCGTATCAAGTGAATACAATCTATTATTTTTCGCAGAATTACTTTCCATTATATTTCGCCATTTTCGCCGATTTTGCGGGCAACGTACGCGTCACGCTAGCTGCGCACCTATATATTTCTCAATCTAAACTTGATTGTACGTTTGCTAGTCAGAAAGTAAGGAGGCGGTTTTCAAAATTCTAAAATTAGACGTCTATATGAAACGGGCAACCAATTGATTTCCAATAGATCCTACATTCACACAACATGACAATCGCAAACTACCTGCGACACAATCAATTTTGTTACTTCCATTCCTGTGACCTAAGTCGGTTCTAGATCCATGCCAAACACGGGGTCATGCGGGTTGATTTCCATGAGTTATTTCCCCTTTTTTTACTTTTTTGAGGAACCGTCTACTTTCACTTTCGAAACAAATCTCTATCTCACCCCCACATCAAGTCGCACAGAAAATTGAACCTGCGTGTGTAGAGCATGCAAAATAATATAATAAAATGTTTAGCACATACATACCTTCCCTGCAGCATCTATTTTATTTATCTCTCTGTTATAATATAAATAACAATTAATGCCGTAGTAGTATAGAAGAGTCAAAATGATACAAGTTTATATGGAAGACACCCACCACGTGTGGTGGCTTCCACACGAAACTTGTTATCGTTGTTGACTCTCCTATACTACTTGGATTTTCCCCCACTGTTCGGTGGGTATGTATGAGAAGAATGGAACATATTTTTCATCAACCGCGAGACCATATATTTCTGGCATGGGAAGATACACCCTATTAGAGATATGAAATCCATTGATTATACTTAGTATATATATAATAACATAATGGTTCTAGTTAAGTGTGCGTGGTTGAAGACAGGTAGTCACGAGAGATGTTTTCGTACCGGTATTTACGAGTATTGCAAACATCACCGGGCATGGATGAGACGAGGGTCCGTTTCGCCTCGCCCATGTCGGCATTGTGGGGTAGGGACCAAATCCGAGTCACTGCTTTGTCCACCATGCGGTGGCACTCAGGCTACTCATCGAATGGTTAACAAGGAAGTACATGCTCGCAAGTATTATCGTTTAGTAATAATTGAAATCGGGAAGTCAGTTAGAAAGATAGAATCGATCTGATGTGTAGTTTTGATAAGTCACGGTGTTTCAATACATAAACGCCGTATTTTTTTTTTTTTTATGAAATTGGAAATTGAACAGAAAAAACACTACAAATATTATTAGAGAAAATGGATAATAAAATACAATGTCAATTGAAAGCTTATAATGACTGTGTTGAAGAAGTTTACGAAGAATACGGGGGTTATAGTCCTATATATAAATTCTATAAATTGAAAACACTAGGCGATATCGAATACATGAAATATCAGCGTAATTTATTACGCTCCGATAAAAACGTTGCATTTACAATATTATACCGGCAATTATGTGAACTATACAAGAGGCAAATACAAACATTAAGACGGATAATGCGTATCGGATATAAAACTAAGGTGTATTATATAAAATTGTTAAAACCCAACGATTCGTTTACAAATATACATTTCTAGGATATCGCTTATAAAGATATTGAAAAATTATTATTGAACAGAAAAAAACACTACTAATTAATTTATTTAGTGTATTTATCCTTATCGATGGTATGTAAACTGGCTATCTGGAACATATTTTTCATCAACCTCGAGCGGTCGGATAGGAACGCCGTTGTCATGCAGTTGTTTACCATAGCGATCTCATTGTAGGGATAGCGGTCGGATAGGAAAGCCGTTGTCATGTAGTTGTTTACCATAGCGATCTCATTTGTAGGGATAGAAATAAATAAATACATTTTTTAGCTCCAACCGCGGCGCGAACTCACGACCCACGTCTCTTTTGAGTGTCGCCTTAACCCACACGACCACGAAGGCTGTTATGATAAACATACCTAGTGTTGTACAATTATCGATTACACAGACGGTGTGTACACAGGTTATTTATAAACACTTAGAGAGGTTCACGAATTTGCTGGCGCGAGTTCGAACCTCGACGGGACCTAAACTTTTTTTTTTATATTTTTATTACTGATTATTATGTTTATGATTTAAATTGTTTACTGCACCAATATAATAATTATATAATTTTAAGAAAATTAATTATTTACTAAAATATCACAATTTCGGGATGGTGGTTCTGTAACATTTCCTCCGACTTTATTTCCAAGTTTTACCCTAAATTTATCCCAATCAGTACACTCAATCTTGGGCATGGTGGCGCGTGCTTTGATTCTAATATCATTTTTTAATTTTTCATATCTCTCCATTTCTTTCACAACGGATTCAAACTAAACTAAATTTGATATCTTTCTTATCGGCCAACGCTTTGGACACTATAATGTTGATGCTATTTTTCTTAGACCTGGCGAGAACGGATATTCTATCATGTTTTCTACATTTTTTCTCGAGTTTTCCACCCGACGCCCTAATTACCATACAAAGATATTCCAGATAAAACGGTAATTCCATTCCACTCAAAACCCCTGCAAGTGGAACCGTTACAATTGTAGATAGCGTTGCAGCAGTCCCCGCACCACTCATTACAGATAAACTTGCCAGAACTGTACTAGAGGCTTCAGCTATATTCGACGCGCGCTTATATGTTTAAGCGTTTCTTTTTCTATTTATATATTCTCTAACTAAAATATCCTGCATAGCGAAGATATTATTCAACCGAAAATCTGAACTTCTTTCATTAATTGGATACAGTGTTGATGGAGTGGTATTGACAATTGGATACAGTGTTGGTGGATTGGTATTGACAATTGGAAGCGGTGATTCGGAAAGTCTAATTGGATCATCACCGGCGAACAAAACCACCCCTGAAGGCCGTCCAGCGAGTTTATGGGCTCCAAGCCCCCGTTCTTCCCCATCCACTACAAGATTTACGACGACAACGCCCACAGGTTTACCATTAGCATTAACCGAGCAGACCGCCATTCGGAGAAGTGTACCTGAAGCTGTCATGGCGTATCCCCCATATTTATTACTCGCTTTGGCGCCGAACGAATATTCATAGAGCCCCTCAGCCAATGGGCCCCGCTTCTCAGCCCAAACTGTTATGACTCGTTTTTGCGTTTTCATTGTTTTCAACAATCCGGCAAGCCCCCCGATAGAGGTATGGGCCTCAGCACGAATCTTTTCAGAGGCCTCCTCAAGCGCTTTGGTCGCGGCTCTACGAGCATGTTTCAGTTAATCGGAAACTTCGGTTATTTTCCCGTCTAGTTCAGTAAGTGCCGCTTCTCTGATGAGAGAGTCCTCTGAGCGCAACACCCCATAAGCCTCCGTAATGGCCGCCTGGTGGTCTTCTAGGGCTTTTTCAATACCCAACCGGGCCTGTTTTTGAAATTCAGTTATTTTCCCGTCTAGTTCAGCAACCGCCGCTTCTCTGATGAGAGAGTCCTCTGAGCGCAACACCCCATAAGCCTCCGCAAGGGCCGCCTGGTGGTCTTCTCGGACTTTATAAATACCCGTTCTGACCCCCTCAATCCCCAACCGGGCCTCCTTTCGAAATTCGATTATTTTTTTGTCTAGTTCAGTAAGTGTCGCTTCTCTGATGAGAGAGTCCTCTGAGCGCAACACCCCATATGCCTCCGTAATGGCCACCTGGTGGTCTTCTGGGGCATTCGCAACCCCCAACCGGGTCTCTTTTCGAAAATCGGTTATTTTTCAGTCTAGTTCAGTAAGTGCCGCTTCTCTGATGAGAGAGTCCTCTAAGCGCAACACATCATAAGCCTCCGCAAGGGCCACCTGGTTGTCTGCTCTGGCTTTCTCAACCCCCAACCGGGTCTCTTTTCGAAAATCGGTTATTTTTCCTTCTAGTTCAGTAAGTGCCGCTTCTCTGATGAGAGAGTCCTCTAAGTGCAACACATCATAAGCCTCCGTAAGGGCCGCCTGGTGGTCTTCTCGGACTTCCTCAATACCCAACCTGGCCTCTTTTCGAAAATCGGTTATTTTTCCGTCTAGTTCAGTAAGTGCCGCTTCTCTGATGAGAGAGTCCTCTAAGCGCAACACATCATAAGCCTCCTCAAGAAAAGGCCGTTCCGTGAGGTCTCTCGGGACCTTTCTCGTTCGGACTCCTCAATCCCAACGCCGGTCTTCCCCAACTTGTGCAGTCGCCGTCAGCACGTCTACTCTCAAGCTGTGCTATACTCCTGTATCCCTGTTTTGTGCCCAAGGCCGCCGATATAGTTTTATTGATCAGGGCCTTGGTTTTTCCGGTAGTTAAAAAGTCGCTCTTTGTCGGATGAATCCCCCTTCTTGCCGGTTCCAAATTCTTTGAATCTGTCACCCAATCCCGATTGGAATTGGAAGAACTACCTGGTCCGTATATACTCAAAATCAAAATAATTATTTTTATTTAAAATTAAATTATAATATTGGTGCACCTATTACTCAATTGAAAATTTCGAGAACGACCGAAATCGGGTAATAGTTATTCAACTTTCTGCTTGATCATCGAGAATAGAGACCGTAAATTCGTGGATGTGTCCCGTTTCCAAAACTTTCATCTCGGGGTGTGGGAAGTCTAAGGGTCACCGTTCTCCCCAAAGAAACAGTCGCTGGCTTGCACGGTTTTCAGTAATGTGCTGGGAGATCCGTCTACCGTGTTGTACGATGTGTTCACCCGCCTCCAGGTGTACCCTGAGATTTTTCGTGAAGGTGAAGTCCACCGGGTTATCACCGACGTACTCACCCGGGGCAAACACTCCTTTATTTGCGGAGTATGTCTCTCTAAAACCGAGTTGAATACCCAACATCGGGGAGGTCATTATCTGGCTGTCTGGGCCGATGGTCATTGTTGCAAGTCCGGTAGCCTTCGATACTATGAGGTTGACTATACCGTCAAGCTCTGAGGTGACAAAGTCTATGAGCTGTCTTGTTCCCCACAGTCCGTGAGGCAGCTTTACACCTACTTGTTGTCCATCCTTCACATATTAAAACCCTTCGCTCTTCCCCACATTCTGCCACCCAACCGTGAAGGTGATTGATCTGAGGCCTACCCGTCGTTTTCCGCAGCAGTTGTCGATTGACTTTTGAAGTTCACAACTCTCTTTTTGAACATTAGTGATAGTAGCAAACATAATAATATCTTTCAATGGATACCAAAGCACTTAGCTTTAATTATAATGCAAACTATAAAGTTGGTGGTGTATACACTCAAAAGAACACCATTGGTGAGCTTGTGCACCCCCAAATAAGAGTCAGTTTGGGCCTGGGTTTCGACACCAATTTCCCTAACATGTTTGAAAAGTACAGACTTCCTAAAACCATTACAAGAATGTCACAACAAACTGGAACAACAATCCTATGCAGTTCTGGCAGAACCAACTAAATCTTGCCGTGTGGTGTGCCACAACCGGGTGTGGCGTCTCTTTCAAAGACCACATAAAAGCCAGTAACAGCATGCTGAGCAGTAGCTTCTTCAACTTTCATGTGTATTATACTATTAGGAGGATTATCAAAGAACTAGGTATTCCACTACCTCAAGACGACGGCTGGAACCCATTTCCAACACATACGACCGTAGGGCGTTCGAAAGGCTGTGTAACGAATTTAACGTTTCAAAAGATTGGGATTGGAGACAAAAAGTATACCCGAACAGCAACAGCCTTGGCACCGTTCATCTTAGGGGTCTAGAGCACGGGACATACTATGTCAGAACGAAACCTGCTTTTACAGGGTTGGCGGTCGGGGGTTATACTCCGAGTTACCCAACACCACCACCATTCAGAAACACGGTAAATTGGACGGAAACAATTTTAATACCTCCAACATGACATTCGGGGCTGAAGTGGCTAGAGGGCACACGTGTGATTCCAAATACTGTACATGGTTATCACCATCAAAGGCTCACGTACAGTATATTTTACAAGACAGAAACGTGCAAAAGGGTATAGAAACCTTTATATTGGATGACGGTCTAGGGTTTACGCAGGCCCATCCTCGGCGCACAGAAGCAAACTCGCAGTTCTATAATAGGAGTCGGAACGGCCTTTGACGCACAAAAACAGTTCTTGGCACTTGTCGAGGACGCCATCTCAGCTAAGGTGGACCTGGAGAAGGCGATCCAGAATTATCAAGACGTTTTGCAGAATTCCAGCACCCCAGTAGACTATGTATTTGGAATAGGTCTTTATATGGCGCCGAGCAATATGATACTACGAGACGACCCGGTTGACGGTTAAAATAATCAGATCGTAATCGCCAACGTGAATAAAAAAATCGGCCACAACGGGAACGTGAACGCGGATATCATCAAACCCCCCACCAAGACGGTCATAAAAAACCCAATCCAATCGCGATTGGATGCGCCTCACTCAACACAATCGGGATTGAAGTTGAACCCAGCACCCCTAATTCACGAATCGAGTCCCCCAAGTCAATCGTCAACAGTGTTGAGGGAACAGGAGCGGAAACACCAATCGAGATTGGAAGCACAACACACGAGGAGGAGAAATTAGCGCTCGTCGTTGCCCTCGTGGTGATAGGACTACTAGCGCTTTGGTTTTAGAAACTCTCTGGCGGAGAATAGTAGGAGACCGGCGATCGCCACGATGAAAGCCCAAACATTATTGGCAAGCCATCTGACCGTTTTTGATAATATAGATAGCAAGAAGGAGACGATACCCCCAATCAACCCAGGCAGCGCGGCAGCCAACTTTCCGGCTAATTTAGCCAGGAGACAGGCGAGGCCTTTTAGTTGTTTTTTTACCCACTCCTTGGCTCCACCAGATGGCGCGGGTGGTGGTGTGGGTGCTGGTGTGGGTGCTGGCGCCGCGCCACCAGTGAAAGCTAGAACTATGGTCGATATAGTCAATCCGATAGCAACGAAGATGCTTGCTATCATGACACCCTGATCTCTGAACAGAGTGCGAAGACGCTCACCGAGTGTCGTCTCCTCGTGCAGGACCCTCGAGATTGTTTCGCGGATCCGACTTATTTGTGTGCGGAGAGCCTCACGGCAAGCCGATGCAGCCTGCAAGCGAGCTTCTCTTTCGTCCCGCAACGACCGCAGGCGTTCGGTGATCCGCTCGGTAGATTCTCTATCGCTACCGGCTTCCCCAAGTTTTCTTTCTTCTATCGTGATATGTTCATCCAGCGCCGTGTGTTTGGAGAGGTGAAGGACCAGTTTGCCCCGGACTGTTTGCAGAGCCTTATCAAGTCCCCGGAGTTCGCAAAGAGGTAACGGTGGGTCATTGTTAGACCCTTGGTCGAGGTTGAATATTTCGTCTAGTTCGCTGAACGTGGTCTCCACCGTGTGAATAGCGTCGGTGGCTGCACGAGGGACCTCGCTGAGCTCAACATTTTCTATCGCGGCGGCCGTCTTCGCCATCGTTTCGCCGGTAGAATTTAGGGCCTCTACAGCGCGGGTGGGCATAATTGTTTTACCCCGCTTCCAATCTACGAATCCTAGTTCATTCCTTATGAGTTGGCCACCGCCCCGGTTTCCGGCAAGGGTGTTCAGCGCTAGGGGTTTTCCGGTATTCATGTTGATGATTGGGATATTTGATGCTTTTAGTCGCAACCTACCATTCAGATCCAATTCGAACTTGGAGTAGTCGCGGCCGACAGATGGGACCAGACCGATTTCTGCCAAACCGTTGTAGTAGTCGTCTACAGTTGACTTGACTAATTCCTGTCTTAGACTAACGGTGTTGTTAGCGCCCCCTATTTCATCCAATTCACTAATTGGAGGTGGTGTTTTGTCAAAGTTAGTGATGGAATCCTCGAAGTTATCATCATCATCATAATCATCGATGTAATCGTCTCGGCCAACTTCGTCCATGTCAATATCGTAATCAGCCATCTTTATAATTATATAATTATGTATGAAAGACAAAACCATACGAGTTTAATAGTTTCACTAAATTATGTCTTCGAGTCAATACGGTCGCAAACTCAATCCATACCGCAGACTGCGTGAGCCCCTCGGGGCAAAAGGCGTGAGACAGAGTGTCGTTATTACGAACAACCCATCGACGATCGACCAGAACCAGCAGCTCTCAGTCCGCTTCCCCAACCTCGGAGCTAACGACGTCATTTCGCCTCGCTTTCACCATTTCGCTGACGTCGACGGACGCGAACCGAACCGTCGTTCAGAACCTGGGTCGCACCATCGTCAAGAAGACCATGATAAAGATTTCTGGTAATGAGGTGATGTCGATCGATGACAGTGACGTCTACTATTGTTATCAGGACCTGTGGAAGACGGCACAAGAGCGCGAAAACGCGGTCTATCAGGGTATTGACACCAGCAAAAATAAGAACGTAACCAAACTTAGAATCGGGGCTGATAACAAGGCAGATAAACAATAAGCGGATGTAAAAAGGTCAAGCAGGTCGCGGGCGACTTACGGCACCGCTTCTTTAACAGCCGCTCGACTTTGAATAAAGTTTTTTTTTTTTTTTTTTTTTGGCTGGGACATGCCCTTATTAGAAGGTGCTTTGGATGACCGCCTCGGAATACAGAACTAATGTTGAAACGACTGACGGACCGGCTGTCTTTTCATAGCCACCAGACATAAAGCATCGACCGTATACGATCGACAAATGTTTTCGTGTTGGAGGGTACGGACATGGTCACGATGCTCCCGAACTCGCGCGATTTGATCAGAAACCAGTAGTAACGGGCGGGCGGTTGCCCATACTTTATGACCGAGTTCTTCGCCATCGACAAGATGACAAAAGACAAATGCGACACATTGTGGAATATTAAATGTCAACGTACCCGAGGTTTACCCGGCTCGAATGAAAGGTATTTACTGATGTTGTTTCGAGGATTTGCTTCTGGTTAGCGTTGATTGGGGGCTAGAAAAACCGACAAAATTTATAGAACCCCAAAATCACCAAAGGTAGAGGCGACGAACGTGAGGGAAGGAGTACCCAAATCAACTTCTACATCGCGGAGGGGTTCTTATGCGCGCACCAGCTAGTGGGACGAAAGTAATAAAGCAGTTTGCTGCCGGCTCTTAAGCGCTCTCTCCGGAGGTTTTGCCGCGGTTGCACCAAAGACCATGCAGCTCTTCGGCCGTCTCCCTCGCGGAATTCCTTGAATACCCAAATACGCGTTATTTTGGCTTAGACATGCGAGGCCAGCGACGGACGACCAAATACACAGGGCAGCGGGAGCCAAGTTGAGAACGCTAGTGAGGGTGTGACGATCCAATGTATAAATCCAAAGAGGCGGGATTGGAAAATGGGCCATTTGAAGTGGTTACTTATATATTAATTACAGGACGCACAAACTCAACATCGAAGATGATCGATACGTTCTCAGCACTCTACTTGATTTAATTAATAAGAAAAATTAGCAATCCAAATACCAATTCTTCCGATTGGAGATGCCCACCTTCTGCCATAATATGTGGGGGCAGGACAGGATGGGGGAAGGAAAAACGGTTTTTCATCCTCGACTTTTTAGCTCGTAGGGGTCCTTACCTGCGATGCCTTTCATTCACAATTGGTGATCCTGTTGTCCCACTGTGCTGGACACAACGATACTTATCAGGCGGCGCCCGTTTTGATATGGACCGACCCATGAGGGGTTTACGTTATTGACCCCGGCGGATTGGGCTTTCACGATTGGATTGGCGTGGTTTATACCAAAGTTTTAAATTGGATTAACGTATTTATTATTCCAAAGTATTGCCAGGGTCGGAGCCAACCCTAATATGGTGATTGGACGATTGCTCGGCCAAGGCGGCGATGACCAAAAAGAAAGGATATGCTATCCAGAGCTCGCATTTTATGGCCGCCATGATAGGCAAAGCGGTTAAGGATCTTCCACTCAATCAAAGTACCTACAACGACCGTCCTCAAGGATTTCTGAGCGAGCATAAACGAAATGGGTTGCCCTTCTTTCACTGCAAGGGACCGAGACTCATTCGATGACTCGTCTTACGGATGAGATAATGACGTATTTATCCCAATACGCCCTGCGAGGAGCGCTCCTTGGAGGTTTGGACAGAATGTCTTTACGAGGAATAAATAATGTAATGTCCAAGTTTCTTTGCTAAAGATCTGATTCAAACCAACTGCTTATAAATTAATCAATTAAATTAATTGTTTTATAATTTTCTTGCAAAGTAATAAGCTATTGCAAATGCATTAGCAATTGCTGAACAATGCCTGAACAATGCTTTAGCAATTGCATGAAACAATGACTGAAAAATGCTTAAAATGTTGAAAACAAATATTGAAATTGCTGAACAATGAGGTTAACAATTGTTAACAATTTTGGTGCTCCGCTGCGAGCTTTGTTGCGGGCAGAACGGTGATCATAAGTATCGGGTGGAGCGTCTTTGGCAATATGTTAAAGGTTAGAAATAGTTAAATTAAATTTTAAGAAAAATTAGCAATAATGAACTGCGACAGAACTTCTTTCGATCAGCTAATTGGAAGAAAACCTCAACTCCGACTGCCGACACGGTATCTTTCCTGAAAGATAATGAAACCATCCAACTTCGACAGAGCAATCGGGAATCAACTACCAATTTCGATTGGGTTTGAGTTGCAACAACCTACCGATTACGAATGAAAATGAAAATGCGGATGGCGGACTAGAGAGCGGTAGCTGCTCTGGTTACGGAGCTGGGGTGGGGGAGAGGGAGGATTGGGTAAGGAATGGAGGAAAATCGGGGGACAATTATCTCGGTAGGGCGTCTCTCAGTTTGTCAGGTGGATAAGATGTCAGATTGTGGAGATTGATTAAAACAAAATGTGATGCGCGAGACGAATCTTAGGTTAGGAGGCGGGAGGGAGAATGACAAAAACTCTTGGATCAGCGAGGCTATTCATTTGTAACGCAAACAAGCCGTTAGTATACTTTTCCCTATACAAATAACACCGCCTGGTGGGGGGATTGATTTCGCGATCTAGAGGACTGACCCTTTTATTTTTATAGGACACACTCTTAGAAACAGCCTGGGGCTGCTACAATTTATCACAAAGTTTGGAATTTGTACTTAGCTCCCGCTGACAACCGCGTTGGACCGACCGGAGGTGAAACCACATGTCAATTTGGAAAAAACCCCCCCAATAATATTTGCCCAACGAACTATAAAGCTCTACAATATTGAATATTATAAATGGATGTCACAGTCGTGGAGTGACGGAACCATATCTTCTCCCAACTTCAACCCAAATCGGGATTGTAAGTTGAACCCGAGCACGTTGGGGGGTTGCAATCGGAAGCAATCGGGGATTGCTGACAGCTCCAACAGGTAGCCCTCCAACAAACCCCCAATCGAGATTGAGGACGAATTCCGGTTGCACATGACATAAAGACCCAAAAAAGACAAGGCAGGTATGGGCGGGGCGGCGGCTGCCACTCCCGAAAAAAGTTAAACAAGATAAAAGTACTCGCCGAGCTTCGAGAGGCCAATAAAACAGTTCGTTGCAAATAGGGGACGGAACAGCAAAAGCAAAAATTACTGAAGACAGAAGCAAATCGGAATTTGCAAACAACACCCATCCCAATTCACAAAAATTGGAAAGCACACTCAACCAGTGTTTGAACTTCCGAGTTGAAACCCCCAACACCCCAATTCATGAATTGGACGTTGGGTTGTCTGAGGTGGTCTTGGAGTTGTTGGGTGCCTGTGTCTTGTGGAAATACCCCCTATTACAACCAATCCTTATTTCGAAAAAACCAACCAGCCTAATGTTTTCCGAAGAAAGTTTACGGAAAACGGATTGCGCCCCATTTTTTAAAGATTTGATCGCGAATCCCTTTTATTTTTTATGGCAATAATTATAATTTATCAACAAAATGGCTGAACAAGATGGTAAAATTGATAGTGAAATGGCGATTTTTCAACGCTCGTGGTTGATATCGGGTTGGGTTTCAGTATCGGGTATGCTCGACTATCACAGATGGCCCTTGGAGGGTCCGCTCCAACCCAAATTGGACATTAACTGGTGAGAGATGTAGGGCTCGGAATTAGCGACCTCCTTAGAATGTAGCGGCCGCAGTTTTGGACCCGAGAATTAACTAATCTTAATTTAAAGTTGGGAATTCTAACTGTTAATAATGGAAATAAGGAAAAATAAATAAATGGCTTGCGATTCGGAAATAATGATAGGTGGTTGGTGCGCTTGTATAAACGCATTTGGCGTCTTCAGATTAGGTAGCAACCTATTTATATTCTCGAAAATGAGAAGCTCGAACCGTGGATTGAGGAGCGCAAGCGTACCGATATTTAGGCTGTAGAACAACTCAATTAGCGCAAGGGAAGCGTGGTCGTAAAAAATTGAAACCGCCCATCTGGACTGGGTAGTCAACGAAGAGCTTCGCAGCTCGAGAATCAAACGCCGCGCAAACATTTCCAGAAACGTTGAATGAAGCACCAACCGCGTAGTACGAGGTGGATGGCCCAATTTAAAAAATCCACAGAAAAAGCTCTCGCGCCGCTAGGATCGCGAGCCACCCCAATCTTTCCAGGATTTCTATGTTTACCGTCAGAGCCCCAAATAAAAAGACCGGCGAGATCGCGGTTCATCGTCGTGGGAATGGGGGTGTGGGGGGGTCGGTCGGGTCTCGGTCGGTACTATATTGAATCGAGATTTCAAACTTATTTAATTTTTATTTAATTTTATTTTAAAATAACATTTTAAAATAAATTTTTTTTTTATAAAATATATTTTTATAGAACGATGTTTGTTGCGAACGAATTTTTTATTTTGTTTTATGATCGATGTAAGGCTACACTGCCCTGTTTAACAACCGCATAGCTAGCAACAAAGGGGTATATTAATGATTCGTTGGCCCGAGGATTCTTCCTCGGAGACGTGGTGCTGAGGACGAAAAAAGCGGCCACCCTTTTGCGCAAAGCGAGAATGTTTAGATTCCTCCACCAAATCCTTGGGGGATTGGACTTCCAATCTCGATTGGCTTGAATTTAGATTCCTCCCAATCGTGTTCTAACTCCAATCGCGATTGGGTTGAGGGCATGTAATTTAGATTGTTTTCCCAAGTTCCTTCAGAACTTAACCCTCCAATCGTGATTGGACTTCCAACAAAGGTTTGGATTTATTTTAACGACGCATGTTCCACCGGACGATCTGCCGAGGGCATGTTGGAGATTGTCCGATATTAATTAGGAAAACTTCGGCATACGATGAACACGCGACAAACTTAATACCAAACTAATCGGTTCGCCTCAACGTGCAAGCTAGCGAACAAACATAATATAGCCCCGCGGTTACTGGTAAGGGACTCGCGGGCCATCTAAGAAGGTTTCAGAACAAAATGCTGTCAAGGAATGGCTCAAGAATGCAGGCCATTCTGGCGATCTATTTACCCGCGTCCTCACATTATTCCGCGCCCGAAAATTTCGGACGTGCCGGTGCCGAATCCAAATTCACCAACAGGATCTCCTGGTTTCTTTTCCCTTCACGATCGCGGTCGGGTTCGCAATGGAACGTCAAAAGTAACGCACTGGACTATCGTTGACGTAGAGCAAGTCGTTATAAGGGGGATGAGCGTTTGGCCACTTAAAAGAGTATCTAAGGAGGTGGCGAGGCTTTTCCCGGAGAATATATTAAGAGGAGTCCTCTCAAAATGGCCGAAGCTTTCCTCCAGGTCGATTCCCGTCCGCGAGTTCCATTGGGCGTCAGGTCTCTCATCTATTTGTCTAATGCACTAAAAGTTTCTTTTATCAGGACGCGGCCGCTGTAAACCCCCAAAACAAAATCCAACTGGGGACCTAGGGGGATTGTGGTTAGCGGTTCAATCGAAACCCTGGACTGAGAGGGCTGGTTGCGGGACACTCCAATTAGCCAAAAGGAAACTTGTAGGACCCTCATTCGCGATCGACCGAGCGAGGTGGGGTTGGCCAGACTGCCCGCCGTGTGGTATCCGCACTGAAAGGAGAAGGTGACCAGATTGTGAGGTAAGAAGGCCTGTAAGATGCCACATAAAGTGTAAAAAGGTGACGAGCAAGACCTCCTTCCCGTCTTGGGCGGGCGGGGACCCGTTGTTTAGGTTTAGAGGAGCAACGGCTTCCATCGGATGTTGACGTTGGTACCACTTATCAAACCGGTGAGGGGAGCTCGTAAGGTTGGCAGCCGCCGCGCGACTGATCCCGTGTGGTCTCTGAATGTATATATCTGGATCCGCTAATTATCCTAAACCCGAACGTTGAGCCGTGCTCTACTTATTTAGGCTGATGGTCCATCTTCGCGGTTTTGTTCGCGCAAGAACTTCTTATTTTGGGTACCTTTCTGACACCCAGCTACCCCGGATCGTCAGAGTCCTTTAGTATTCTCCCTTTTCAGAGTTCTTTGTTTTTACCCTTATTCCTATTAGGCTCGGTGTGGTAACCCGTCTTATTCCAACTCATCCTCCTTGGTCGTAGTACGGCGCACCAACCCCAAACTTCTTTCCTGGCTTGTACGGTCTTCATCACCCCGATTAAACCATTTCGGAAATCCCCTGTTCTTTCCGCCATAGTCCCTACCCCCTTTCGAGAGCACTCTTAGTACCTTATCCAAGTCAGATCCTTTAGAATCTTCTTCGACAGTTCCTTGGCCCCGAGTGCTTCGATTATTTTCCGTCAACCCGCTCAGTTAGTACAAAAACGTTGCTATCCACAGAGCGATTGGCTCCTATCCTCCCTTCGAATTTCAAGCTTGACAAAGTCCCGGAGTTCTGTTTGACTCAATCCGCGTCCCACGACCAATCCACTCGGCCTTCTCCTTATTGAAACTTTTCCCTTTTTTTCTTCATCTTCCTTTTCACCACCATTCGCCAGGTCCTTCTCCGACAGCGCGAAGTACAATTGCTGTCAGTGGGTCCATTCTGATATCAGGTTCGGGAAAATCCTCCGCGATTTCACGTACTTGTCCAAGAAGTCGTAGTAGAACTCGAGCATCCGGAGCTTGGCCAAATGGGTAGACCGCTATTGGCCACACTGAAACGGTTCCTGTTGATCACCCACTCGAGTCTTTCCTGCTCGATATTCTCGTAAAGACTCCCCAATTCCTCCTCCAGGTCTTCGACCCACGACGACCTCAGTTGCCCGTTCGAACAGGCTTCTCATCCTTCGTTATTGTGGTTGTTCATGTGTCTTCTCTTATGACTCTATGCAGCTTGCCACAACCACGTGTTACCAACCAGTTTGAATATCTCCGCCAAACACCCAGCCTTGCTCTTAGTCCGTAGTCCCCCGTCCGTCTGGCAGCGGTGACCTCTTCCACCCGAACCATTGAAAACGGTTTGCCGGGCGGGGGTGTAGTCTATCACCATATGCACCGCCTTGGACGATTCAGGGACCGTGCTCCAGGCTTACCACTTTAGCAGGTGGGGAGTTTATTGATGAATTTCTTCTTGGGCGGGACAGTTAGCCCCCCACGAGACTTTCTCCTGGTCCTTCGACCCTTTTCCTCCCAGGTCCCGGCCAGGTAGTCATTCAATGTGCTGCGGAAACCTCGTAGTTTCTATTTCGACTTCTCGATTAACCAAAACTAGCGGGTTGACATTTCCGGTAGTAACATTGTCTCTCAACGTTTCCGGGGACCTCTATATCCAAACTCCGCAAATCCGAACCAACTTTTCACTCCTGATCTTCCTTACCACGAAACAGTCTATATTACGACTGGTTTTTCCGAGGGTCGTCAAACAGTCCATATTCGTCATCCTCCCGCAACGGCCATGTCTTTTTCGACAGGGTAGAACAAGACAAGGCGCATTGGCGTCGTACCCCCCATCACCGCCTCTTGCACATCTTCTTCCTCCGACTACATACCTGACCCTGGAATCTTCGACCTGCCAGCCTCTTGCGTTATCTGGAGGAGAAAACCAACATACCGACCAATCCCTGCTTCATCATCTCGTAAGTTTCAGACTTCGGCTGACCACAGCTCGGGAGGGGTGTCCGCCTTCCCATCGTTTCGAACCCGCGGAGTAGGTACTGAAGGGAAACACCGGGCAAGAGGACACAGCATTCCCTTGAAGTATTTTCCATCCAAACCTCTTCCCTGTAGCGAACTCCGTCATTTTAGTCAAGAGCTCCAGGAAACGCGGTCCTACAATCCAAGTCGAGTAGTGTTTGGCAATCCAATTCATTGAACGTCTTCATCCCATTTTCTCGGAATACCTTTCTTATTACACTCTTTTCCACTCGGACAAACGAAAGGTAGGAACTCACCCTTCAACTTCGAGGTAACCAGTCGGGGATAGTCTGGCAGACCCCGGATGGTCGAGCTTGTCCGCGCTTATCGAACCCACTCATACGGGGGAAGTGGAGACTTTAGCGTTTTTACAGTTCGTACGCCTTAACCACCGGTCGTACGCGGTACCGGAGGGTCCCAGATAACTGGATAATGTCGGAAAGTTAAATCTCAAATCAGGGGTAAACAAAAAGAAAACATCGTAGTGCTGGCTATTCTTTGCGACCATTCACCTTATTCACGAGGTGGGCCGCCAAACTTCTTCCGACCAAGTTACTGCTTGACGAGGTTCCAGGTCGTTAACCTGCTACAAGTTGAACCCCACCACCGGGACGTTGGTCTAATCCAAGAGACAATCTTTGCGTTGGCTGAGGACTTCAATTAGCATATCTATGTCGGCCGGCAGATTACTTCTTCCTAAACCCCCGCCCTGGATTGCCTTGCCTCGCATCATTGTAGCGTCGGTCCACCGAACTTCTCGATCTAGCGGTTGTCAGGACTTCTCCGTTTAGCAGATGTGTGGTGATCCTTCCTTCGACATGAAACTTGCCGAATGAGGGGAAGCCAGCATCCGCAGTTAAACAGTATGGCCCGATTGGCAAACTTGGCAAAATCTTGTTGCAACTTGGCACCTTGTTGTCATTGAGTTTGGGAAAACGCTTCCATTATCGGGACGCCAGGTGGCGCTCCAAAAATAAGGTAACAGTAGGACGTTTTTTCTTGTGGTATTTTGTTCACCTATGCCCCAACCGCGGACGTAATGTATTTAAAGTGGGTCGAATCACCGCGGGCATAGCCTTACATGTTTCCCACCCCCGCGATCAACTGTTTCAGGCAGTGGGATCGCGGTGACAGCATCCTCGGTCACTGTGATCACTGTGCGGTCACTGTCGCAACCCCCCCTCCCCCCTCCCCCCTGCGTACGGGCCTGTCGTAACCTGTGTTGGCTATCGTATTATTTTTGAGCGACTGACGGGGACGAGTTGGTCGAAGGGTGAAACGGAGGCCGGTCATTAAATTAACGAATAACGGGGACCGATACCATTTCTAATTACTTCTATTAAGGTAATAATAACACTTTCCATTTACTCATCTGTTGACAATGGATACTTATGTCCGTATTTACATGTACAGTTACTAATGAAGAGTACCTGCTAATTATAGTTCGTGCTAAAAAAAATAATAATTATACCGATGGTGTTCAATCTCCCGAATTAGTCACAGGTAAGCCGCTAAATGATAAAGACGGGATTATTTCCTTTGCGGCCAGAATGGATTAAATCACCTTTATTCGCAATTCAATCAATCAACCAAGTTAAGAAAATATATATACAATTCAGGCCCGTAGCCAGACCTGTTTGAAGGGGGGTCGTTTCGAAGGCCCAATGGCCTGAGGTATCTAGGAGAGTCTAAAAAAGTGGACCTCGAGGCTGGTCGGGGGGTCGTCCGACCGCTCCGAACCCCCCCCCCCCTCTGGCTACGGGCCTGCAATTTGACAAACATTGATGGAATGTGTCTAAGCAGTTAACACCATAACTCGTGTACATATATAATAGTGATATAGCATTATGTTCGACTTTAACTACATCAAAGCGCGAATGCATACGTACACATACACACGCACGCGCTCACTTAATTCATCGTTTCTCATACAAACAAAAATGTTTTATTTTGCTAAAGTACTGTACCTTCGCGTACATGCATTTATACAGGTAGATACGCATTCGCGGTGATCCACCGTGAACGACCACGTCGAATAACCGTGATAACGTTCGGGCAGTGCATCACAGTGACCGAGGATGCTATCACCGCGATCCCACTGCCTGAAACAGTGATCGCGGGGGACAGGTATGATATGCCCGCGGTGATCGACCACTTTAAATACATTACGTCCGCGGTGGCACAGTGACAAAAGACCACAAGAAAAAAACATCTACTGTACTTATTTTGGAGCGCCACCTGGCGTCATAATGGAAGCGTTCCCACTATGACAACAGAGGGCGTTGCACATTTTGCCAAGTTTCATTCGGCCTGCTGCTTACTGCGATGCTGGCATCCCTCATTCGGCCATTTCATATTGTGACATGGGCCATTCTGCGTGCTTGCATGCGTCATTCGGCGGAATCCATATAGTCATATACGCATCCCAGCAAGCAGTAAGCAGAATGACACATGGCAGAATATGGCATGTAACAATGTGAAATAGCCAATCGAGGTATGCAATATGCAATGTAATAATGCAAGATCGAGTTGTCATTAAGCAGTATTGCACAGCCAAGATGCAGGATGACAAAAGGTAAAGCGACACCTCGGCCCTAAGACACGTCGGCCCCCGACAGGTCGGCCCTAAGACACCTCGGCCCTAAAAGACATCGCCACTTCGGCCCTAATTTAAATCAAAGTACTGAAAGTACTGAACATAGGGTACTACAAGATTAAACTAGATTGATTGATTGATTGTTGGTGTTGCAGTTTCATTAACCCTTAAAGCGCTGGAAACGACAATTGTCGTCTGCTGTTTTAAATATTTTTATATTTTCTCCTCAAAAACATACTGAGACGATTCTACAGCGCTGCCAAAACAGGTTTTTAAAGAGATTAAAATATACAAAATGAGCAGACGGCAATTTTCTTTTTCAGCGCTTAATGGTTAAGGGTAAACTATTGATATGGCACAAGTACAGTATGCACTGCTACAGATTTACCTACAAAACATTCAACAACATTACAGATTATGCATAGCAATATCAGAAAGATACGGTAACAAATATACGAGACATCATCAATTCAAGTATAAATACAGATTCCAGATATCTATGATCATTATAGATATATTGAAAACTGATTGAAGAGCAATAGTTACAAGAATTCGGCCACGGAAGCGGTGTCGCGCCTGAAAATGCCTTGTCGGTACAAAACAATGTTGTAGCAGGATTTTTGTTAAAGTTTCTGCATTACTTTGACATCGCCATGTTTACTTCTGTTTTGTGAATGAAATAGTTGGCCCCGGATCGAGTATATTAAAACATACAAATGACGTCATTGAGGAAACCGCTGACAAAATGTTCAATGTATGGAAGCCCAAACTTGTTAGAATTTTGTTGTTGTCGTATTTTCAGTTCTTGCATTAATATGGGTATTAATCTACGTTGGATGTGTTATACTGTCATTAACTTGTTCCCTGACTGTAATTTATCACTTACTGACTTATTGACCCCCTTCCCTGAACGTAGAATTGACACTCATGTTGGCGTGTATTGGCCACCATAGACAAATGTCAATCAGGCAGAATTCGGGAATGTCACTAAAATCCGCTGTAAATCCATCGATAGAATAAGGATTAACATCAGTTAGACCCACACGTGCGAGTACAATCGCAATCATTAAACAAATCTGGGTCAACAGGTAGCTGTAACCTCTCTACGGAGGTCGCTAATTACTTTAACACGGCTTTGTTGTAGCCCATCACGCCTCTGTTTCTCAGGTTCTTCTGGAGGTCAGGTTGTTTGTAGCTGTCAAACGTGTGACTCATTTTCGCACAGGTGTCGGGTGAGGTAACTCTGCCGAAAAATATAGCCTGTTACTAAATTTAGCGATGACCGCACGATTTGTGACGCAAATGGGAGCAAATCACAACTTGAAAGCGCAACAAAATAACACACACATACATGTACACGCTTAGCATTATACTGTTACTTTCTTGAATAAATGGAGAATGTGGTACACACAGAGAAGGATGTACATAGTAACTAAATGCATTCACATATAAGGCCCCTTTCTGGTCCTGTAGTCGGTGTACAAGTTTAGATTGTGTATGTACATCAAAGACATTCCGAATTTTCTTTGATGTTTATGAAGGTGTTAATCATCAGTTTGTATACAGCTCATAATCCCATTGAAGTGTATTAAAGTAAACACTTACATATAATTAGCAGTTTATCCTTTTGGTAAAGCCCTTACACGTTGTTACCAGTAATTACAATAATCGAAGTTGCTCATAATTAATTGGCGATTAAGTATGTATTTTTGTAATATTGGGGGCCGACATGTCTTAGGGCCGAAGTGTCAGGGGCCGACGTGTCTTAGGGCCGAGGTGTCGTAGGGCCGACTTGTCTTAGGGCCGATACGTCACTTTAGCTGTCAAAATACGTGTAACTCGCCGGAGGTGACGTAAATTGTATGTTGGTAACAGGGCTCCAGATAAGGTGCGTATTTGCGTAAATACCCAATTAAAATTGCCAAAAACCCAATTGAAATCAGAAGTAGTGAGTATCAAAAAGCAATGAAAAATTTGTGGTATCTTTATCATGCTACAGAAAACAATAAACATACCACAAATATATAGCATAGTTTCTTATTAGTCCATGAAAACACATCTTGGACGTTGGTATTTCATTAGAATTGTCTCCAAGGAGACAATTCTAATGAAATACCAAGATGTGTTTTCATTTAGAAGCAAACTATTCAATACGTGCGGTCTGCTGATGTGTAAACAGAAGTGTGATTCTATTTAACACAATTAACATTTTGAAATACCCAATTGCTTCAGAAATGATGGAGTGGCAATACTCAACTAGAAATGGACGCTTGTCGATAAGCGCATGTGTATCCCCCTCCCCAGATACACAAGTAGTTTGAAAAAAGGGTGTTCGAGTTATGCTCCGAGACAAAATCAGTGACGGAAAAACAAAGGGAGATAACTAAAGAATTAGTGATGCAAGAGTTGTCATTCTTGCGGGACACACCTTTAGGGTCGTGGTCTATGCATGTGTAAGTTTCATGAAAATTATTCCAAAGGGAGTTCGAGTTATGCTCCACCACACGAAATCATGCACGAAACAACAAAGGGAGATAACTAAGAAATTAACGACGCAAGAGTTGTCATTCTTACGTGCGACACACCTTTGGGTCGTCTTCTATGCATGTGTGAAGTTTAATAAACTAGAAAATGTGTTCATAGAACACGGATGTCCCACATATCGCTTTGATAATAAATGAGGCCAAATTGCAAGTTAAAATTTTCTTTTACCTGAGCGTCTAAAGTTTTTGAAGCACCAAGTATGTGACCTTCACCCTGGGCTTGGCGGGGCAGGACAAACATGGATTTGGCACAGGGCGGTAGAGGACCGCATTAGAGCAATGCATATATGAAATATGAAGCTGATCCGTGAAAGAAAACAGAAATTATAAGATATTTACCTGAGCATTAAAGTTTTTTGGAGCACTAAGTATATGATGTTAACCCTGGGCTTGGCGGGCGGGACGAACGTGGATTTGGCACAGGGCGGTAGAGGACCATTAGAGCAACGCATATATGAAATATGAAGTTGATCCGTGAATGGAAAGAAAAAATTATAAGATATTTACCTGAGCGTTAAAGTTTTTGAAGCACCAAGTATGTGACCTTGACCCTGGGATTGGCGGGGGCAGGACGAACGTGGATTTGGCACAGGGCGGTAAGAGGACCATTAGAGCAATGCTAATGAAATATGAAGATGATCCATGAAAGAAAACAGAAATTATAAGATATTTACCCGAGCGTTAAAGTTTTTGAAGCACTAAATATGTGACCTTGACCCTGGCTTGGCGGGGCAGGACGAACGTGGATTTGGCACAGGGCGGTAGACGACCATTAGAGCAACGCGTATATGAAATATGAAGTTGATCCGTGAAATGGAAATAAAAATTATAAGATATTTACCTGAGCATTAAAGTTTTTGAAGCACCAAGTATGTGACCTTGACCCTTGGATTGGTGGGGCAGGACGAACGTGGATTTGGCACAGGGCGGTAGAGGACCATTAGAGCAATGCTATATGAAATATGAAGATATCCATGATC
Organism: Conchocele bisecta; assembly: GCA_029237695.1. Lineage (NCBI taxonomy): Eukaryota > Metazoa > Mollusca > Bivalvia > Lucinida > Thyasiridae > Conchocele > Conchocele bisecta. Next base: position 10,566,088 of record CM055280.1, on the reverse strand, counting down.
CATGAAAGAAAACAGAAAAGTATAAGATATTTACCCAAGCGTTAATGTTTTTGAAGCACTAAGTATGTGACCTTGACCCTGGGCTTGACGTGGGCAGAACGAACGTGGATTGGCACAGGGCGGTAGAGGACCATTTAGAGCAATGCGTATATGCGTGTTCGAGTTATGCTTTGGATACAAAATCAGAGCACGAAACAACAAAGGGAGATAAGTAAACAAGAAATTCCGCGAATCAGATGCCTCGCCTTGTCCGCCTTGACCTCGAGCCTGGGCCCGAAAGCATTTTCACTGGCCCGAACAAATATTATACAATTATTGACTAGTGAACCATAGAATATCAGATTATATTCTATGGCTCACTAGTCAATAATTGTTTTATTATATGATAATAGTCTGTATATTAGCACTTACGACCTTATGCACTAGACAAAAATTGAAAAAGATTTAAAAAAAAAAAAAGAAAAAAAAAAATGGAAAAAAAAAAATGGAAAAAAAATTTAAAAATTAAAAATAATAATGCTTGCTACTGGAGCCCAGAATTTTTTTTAATAGTCCTATATTTATCTACATATACTGCACAGGTCCACATAATGCCACAATATTTTCAACACAGTTTACGGAAATGTAATATAATCATTTACCTGTATAAATTACCTGTAAGTGGTCAGTGGTCAGTTGCACATGCTAGCACAGTACAGGTGAATAGTCTGTATATAGCACTACGACCTTATGCTACTGGACAAAAATTGAAAAATAATTTGAAAAAAAAAAATGAAAAAAAAAAATGGAAAAAAAAAGTTTAAAAATAATAATGCTTGCTACTGGAGCCCAGATTTTTTTTCCAGTCAAATTGAAAAATAATTTGAAAAAAAAATGAAAAAAAATAATGAAAAAAAAAAAAAAAAAAAAATGACAAAAAAAAGTTTCAAAATAATAATGCTTGCTATTGGAGATCAGATTTTTTTTTTTTAATAGTCCTATATTTATCTACATATATCTGCAGAGGTCCACATAATGCCACAATATTTTCAACACAGTACCCAATGTAGTGATTTACCTGTATAAATTACCTGGTCAGCAGTGGTCCAAGCAGTGGTCAAGCAGTGGACATCTGCACATGCTAGCCCATGCTTAGCACATGGATTCTCCCAGTTTCTATTGTTCTCTCTACAGGTAAGGTGTACAGAGCACACGAGAAAAGGTATACAGAGCAGACGAGAAAACAGGTCTTCATGCATTATTGTGTCCAGTTTGTAGAGTGCGCAAAAACAAAAAAAGGGAGATAACTGAAAAATTAGCTACGCAAGAGTTGTCATTCTGTGCGCGACACACCTCCGGTCGTGGTCTATGCATGTGTGGAAGTTTCATGAAAATATCCAAAGGGTGGTCGAGTTATGCTCCGGACAGAAATCAGTGAGCGAAAACAAAAAGGGAGATAACTCAAAAATTAGCTATGCAAGAGTTGTCATTCTTGTGCACGACACACCTTCGGTTCGTGGTCTAATTGAATGTGTTAAGTTTCATAAAAATATTCCAAAGGGTGGTCGAGTTATGGTCAATCAGTGCGCGAAAACAAAAAAGGGAGATAACTCAAAAATTAGCTATGCAAGAGTTGTCATTCTTGTGCGCGACACACCTTCGCGGGTCGTGGTCTATGCATGTGTGAAGTTTCATGAAAATATTCGAAAGGGTGGTGGAGTTATGCTCCGGACACGAAATCAGTGCGAGAAACAAAAAAGGGAGATAACTCAAAAATTACTATGCAAGAGTTGTTCATTCTTGTGCGCGACACACCTTCGGGTCGTGGTCTATGCATGTGTGAAGTTTCATGAAAATATTCCAAAGGGTGTTCGAGTTATGCTCCGGACAAGAAGTGTCTACGGCGGACGCGGACGCGGACGCGGACGCGACGCGGACGCGGACGCGGACGCGGACGCGGACGCGGACGCGGACGCGGACGCGGACGCGGACGCGGACGCGGAGGCGCGGACGCGGACGCGGACGCGGACGGCGGACGCGGACGCGGACGCGGACGCGGACGCGGACGCGGCGCGCTGTCAAATCCATAGTATCCCCCGACGGTAGTCTGGGGGATACAATTACTAATTCCTTATCTGGAGCACTATATGATATGTGTTGCGTGCTTGGCAAGGTAAAAGTGACACACCGTGCGATTTTTTTTTACAGGTGATTAGCTACATTATATCATATGTTCTGCAGACCTCCAGATAAGCTTTGCGTCTAAAGAGTATTGTACCCCCTGATTTCAAATTAAATGCGTATTCTATTTTTACAACTTGATTATTGATTTTCTTCATTAGGAACAAATGATCAAAACATAAAACAAATTTAACCAATCACTTGAGTGTATTATTACAACTGAAAAGTTACTTACTGTCTGTTTCATGAAAGCTGCCCAAATTTTACGGCTATATAAACAATTTCTTTTGATAATATTAAATTAAAGGAAAAATAAAAAATGAGCCTTCTTTTTATTTCGTGAAATTTGGTCAAATATTTATTTTATTGCGAAAAAACAATTTCCCCATGTTAAATCCCCATGTCTATGGTGATTTAACATGGGGAAATGTTTTAGAATTTCAGAAATACTGGACCGATTTTTAAAATTTAACTTTTGTTTTCTTAGTTAGATCATATCCAAGCTATCTAGCCAGGTTTCGGAGTCAATTTCCATTTTTTTTCGTTTTTTGACTCCTCCCACACTTCCTTACCACTTTTCCCCCATGTTAAATTCCCATAGACAAATCAATTTTTCGCAATATTAATTTGGGCAGCTTTCGTGAAACAGACTATAGTTGAGCTACAAGTGTTTGCTTTTTGCAGCTCAACTAAGTAAATTTTCAACTTTATTACAGTATTTCCACTACTAAATTTGAAAATAAATGCGTATGTCAAATTGCTGTGAGCATTTTGTACTCCCATTATTGATAATCAATGCGTATTCAGCTAAAACAAGTGCGTAAAATACGCCAATACGCACCTTATCTCGAGCTATGTATAATATACCCACTACTGTACTCTGTGTTAGTTATCAAATCCAGTGACATGTAAGCAGTTACCTGAGTGCATTGTCACTGGTGTCTACTCGCCTACTATGCGAGTACATATGGCTTTATCTGTGGGTAACGTGTACACTAACAATAGGCTGTGCATCAGATAGACATGTTTACACGTTGAAATTTATTTTGAAATTGATGGGAGAAATGCTCAGATATCTCGTCTCTTTTTGTATAGTTTCCTGGCATAATATTTATAGCACGCTCTTGCCATATCTGTCTATGATCTATTGCACCAACTTTTATTAGGGTTACGGTCATATTATTTGCTGTATGGGTCAAACGCTCGATGTGTTGAAACTGTACGATGGCTTGTACATACAAAGATGGCGGAGATGGCAACTCAATTTACTATATAGTATACAGTAACAAGACAATATCCACATATCATTTATTCATATATCACATCACCCTTATGAACCACTTATAAATGAAGCCAATTGTATCTTCCTATGACCTAATTCCTTACAGTAAAATTATCATTTCACCTCTAAATAAATGTAATGGATTTTCACATGTTTAATTTTCCGACCATTCAAATCGCCACAAAACGATTTCTTTCCAGAGCTAGTCCATTAATGAAAAGGAGATTTTTCTCTTGAAAAAATATAAAAATTACTTGCAAAAAGTGCCGACCCTGATGAGGCACATCTGGATCTACAATGTTTGCAAATACCACTATAGAGGTATGACTGTCTGAAAATCTAAAAAATATTTAAAAGTAAGTACTTTTTCAATAATAAAAAAGTCACCACCCCAAAAAAAATTTGTTTCATGAAATTCCATCAAATATTGATTTTATTGCGAAAAAAAGAAAGATTTTCCTATGGGAATTTAACATGGGGCAAACATTGATTTTATTTAAAATATTTTTTTTTATTTGTCAACCGATTTTCAAAATCTAACATTTTGTTTTCTTAATTACATCATTTCAAGCTATCTCGCCAGTCAATTTCCCAAAAAAAAAACCCAAAAAATTTACCCTTCAGGATCAGAAAACGAAAAAATTTGGAAATTGACTCCCCACATTAAATTCCCATAGGAAAATAGTTTTTTTTTCGCAAATAAAAATCAATATTTGATGGAATTTTCATCAGACAAAATTTCTTGGGAGGGTGACTTTTTTGTTATTGATGAAAAAGTACTTACTTTTAAATATTTAGATTTAATGTGTTTAATAGCCAAAAGTTCGTCGGCAGCAAAACGTGGAACAGACAGTACATACCTCTATAGTGGTATTTGCAAACATTGTAGACCCAGATGAGCCTCATCAGGGTCGGCACTTTTTGCAAGTCATTTTCATATTTTTTTCAAGAGAAAAATCTCCCTTCTCAGGTGTTTTCTCAACTTTTTTGTAAGCCTGAGACATGTATCTACATGAAATGCATAGTGAGAATTAGTGCGCACGGATGGTAGCAATCAGCCCTATTTTGGCACTTGGCAGAAGGCCTAGTAGTGTTGAAAGGGTTAACATTTAGAATGCTGAGAACGAACATTGTCGTCTGCTGTTGTTTTATATCTTGCTGTATTTTTTCAAAGTATGTTTTGACGAGAAAAATGGAAAATATGGTTATACAAAGGTTTTGCGCAACCGGAACCAGCGTGTAATTAGAGACGCCGCAATCTTCACATTTTTGTCACCCAAGTCAACGGGTAATATATTCACATTACATCGCCATATATAGAATATTAATTGACGTCCGCATACCGGAACATAAAGGCATTGTAATATTATAAACCCACTTTTTTGTGGTTTATCGCTTTCATCACGGATGTACACTCTACTATGCCTGTTTCATGCCTGCCCAAATTTTACGCCCAAACAAACCACAGGTACTTTGTGGTATGGACGACAAAACGCTCTTATATATCACTACCATTGACTTTTACTTTCGATATTAAATATCTAGAAGGTAGACACTCGCCATCTTTTCAACCAACGGAAGTGGTGCTAGTGTACCTTGGGCGCGGCTCGGTAATTCAGTAATTGTAACGCGCGAGAAGGCCGGGACCCTGCTGGTCCCGGCCTTCGCGCGTGTTTCAATTATTGAATTGGCGAGCCGGGCTCAAGTTAATTAATCCACTTCCGTTGTTTGAAATGATGGCGAATGTCATACCTTGTGAAACAAACTATTACGTTTCGCCGTATGGAACGTCAGAGGCATTATGTCATCTGCATTGAACTTGGGACACCTTTTAGAAAGTAACCATATTGACATAGCATGTGGTGGTCAATTTCTGCACTGATTCCGCCATGGCCGCTGGACTGAAGGCGCCAGAAAGCTATGTGACATGCGGAGTGTGCACTAACAAATAATGTGTGAATCAATTCTATATATAACCTGCCCACACTGGTCATCAGTCTGTACTGGTACCGAGTGTTTTGTTTTCGAGCAACAAACCTCTGTTTCAGACTGTTAAAATTGCGCCCCAAACAGCGAACACACATTTCGAGCGGAAGATGCGTACAAGTTGAATCTGAATATGCTCACTGAATGGACCAGATCACAGTTTAGCACAAAATAATTTTACTACTTACTTTTGTCAGCTGAAAATAGCAAATGATGCTGAGTATTTATTTATACATGTAGTTTTAAAGTCACATTCAATCACCACAGACATATAGTTTTAGAATATTCAGTAAAAAGCTACGAAACTACGCCTTTTTTAAAATGGACTGCTACCTAAAACTGCAGCCTATGCTCAATAAATGCAAATCCATCATAATGATTGAGATTTCCATACGATCCTAAATTTGCACTTACGAACATTTTAGTCGTACGAAGTTTAGTGAAACGGACCCCTGATTTCTTTGTCGCGAATATTTAGGCTAAAATAACATACTGGAAAAATATACTGTGCGTGACTATTTTCGTTGAGTATAACACGATAGCTTCTGTAAATTTGAATAAAAACTACATAAAAGTTACGCCACATAGTTTATTTGTGTTTTGTTTGTTTTATTGGTGTTTAACGGCCTATCAACAACTAAGGCCATGTAACGCCGGGCAAACGGGTTCGATCCCATTTCAACCTGCTGAATTAGGGGAAAATCCAAAAATCAGAACGGAATATTTACATCGAGAAAAAGTATATTCAGCCCTGAAATTAGAATAACCTGATACCACACCAAAGTCACTTGGCCCCTTCCCCTAAATAGGATTACGAATAATCGTAATACTCACGTAAGGGGTATAACCAGATTCAACTGTCACATACCAGGCACGTAAACGCAGATTTTCTATTGGGGGGTGCGTCAGGGGGTGCGTCAGGGGCGAGCCCCATGTAGTGGCGCGAGTACGCTAGGGGGGTACCCCCTAGCGTACTCGCACCACTACATGGGGCTTGGTGCGAGTTACGCTAGGGGGGTACTCCCCTAGCGTACTCGCGCCACTACATGGGCTCGCCTTTCACGCACCCCCTGAGATTTTTAAACCTAGATGGCCTGAAAATGCACTCTCCTGCATTTTTATGTCATTTACATTCGGATTTCAACGGTGGCATTTTCATGCAAATTACCTGACTGTATATTAATGCATTTCAAGATTTGTTGAGATTACTGTTTGAAAAATAGCGGACCTCGGCGAATTTAGGGGGTGCATGCGTCACGCACCCGTCGCACCCCCCCCACCCCCTGCGTACGGGCCTGCATACAAAATGCCAAAGACGTATCAAACCTGGGGGCCGTTTCACTACACTTCGTACGACTAAAATGTTCGTAAGTGCAAAATTATGATAGTCTGTAAATTTCACATAACACTGTTTTCTTGTAAATAAATATTGGATTTACATTTATTGAGCATAGGCTGCATATACAGCCTATGCTCAATAAATGTAAATCCATACATTGAAAATTTACAGACGATCTTAATTTGCAATACGAACATTTTAGTCGTCAGAAGTTTAGTGAAACGGGCCCCATGCAGGTATGCAGTCAGAATTCCGGTAAGGATGAAACCCCGATCACATTGTCCAGCCTACTACTCAGGCGCATAGTTCTAAAAATAGTAATCAAGATTTGTTTGTGAATTCCCCTAAAATTCGCTCTAGTTGTAACAATTTAAGAACAGTCCAACAATGTTATTTTATACCGCGGTACTTTCAGACGTGTTTTTGAGATTCATGTGTTCACGTGACCATCAGTATGATAAAAACACCATTACCTCCGACTTACAAGGTGATATCGTAGAAATGGGACCCATATCGTTTTGTTTCCTAAAAACCTTGATCGAAATTGGCGGAAATTACCGAGCAATTGCGGTCCGCAATGCTCGGCACATTTCGCCAATTTCTTCTATTTTGTACGAACTCTCCGGAAACTAAGGCTGTCGGTTAATGTAATAATGGAGTGTGTTTACCAGTCGTGAACACAATGCAAATATAACGACAGTTTCGCATCGCATCTTTCTTTCTGGCTGTAACTATTCAAGAGAGAAGATGGTGTCGATTACCACCTTTTTTCGTAGGTTTTATTTTCCTGGGCGGAAGTCTATTGGAGCGGGTAAGTTTCGTATTTTTACCACCATTAACTGGTTTTATATCATTAATTTAGAGGAATTTATCAGATTTTCGCATCGTATGAAGCGATTAAGTAAAATATTAATTTATTACGATCGTAGAAGAATTTTGCTTGGGTTTCACTGTGAAAGAAATAGAGAATAGTAGGTTAGTGCCGTGAATGGGAAAAAATATCTGGCAATGCTTAGGAAACGGGATGGGCGAGGCTCTGCTGAGCATCCCGATTCCGCCGCCGCCAGCCAATATTTTTCCCATTCACTGAACTAACCTACTATTCTATTTACTCGTCAACACCTACAAATGGCATTTAAAATGCACACAAAATAACCCCCAGTCACCGCACATATTCATTCGCAATGATTTTGTCGTATTGACAGGATATCAAAAATGTTTCACGGCACCGTGTTTCACGGCACATACGCACTGTGTTGACGGAATAAAACCGGTAATTATCTCGCACAGTGAAAGAGTACTGTAATTCTGCATATAGCGCGCGCCGCATCTAGGACACATGTGAGCGTTATGCGGTTATATTCAACACATACAACACACGTTAGCTATATGCAGTATACATGTGCATTGATCCCGCATAAAGCTCACTTTGTTTAAAGGTACATGCCCACTCAGTAGGCACAAACTGTTCTTTATATCAGATACATGATCTGATACATTTTCTGGCAAAGTATACATTCCTTCACCATTACCCCACGTATTGATTGGCATTATTATACATTTTATATCATACGTAAAATTCCACACTGATATCAGGGGCGATAACCGTGTTTCCTTACAATGTTAACGGACATTACTATTTATTCTCTGTATTATCTTTTTATGTGCAATGATCACTTTACATAATCGTCAAAAATAGTATTTTGTTAGGTGACGCATTTAATTGGTATAAATAATCTAAATAAATTACCATACCTCATTTACATATGAAAATAGCCTGATACCACCGCGAGTCACTATCAGTAAATTAAATATTACTAAATGATTATATATGTATAGCGGACACTCGTAATTTAGCAATATACACTTATTTAATTCCTATAAAGAAAATTGTGTGCCTACTGAGTGGGCATGTACCTTTAATACTGTCAATAAAGTTATCTCACGGTGGGATTTCGCGGTGTCCGTCAGTTGTGGGATAAATATAGAGAATAGTAGGTTAGTGTCTTGAATGGGAAAAAATATCTGGCAAGGCTCAGGAAACGGGATGGGCGAGGCTCTGCCGAGCACATCCCGTTTCCGTGCCGCGCCAGATATTTTTTCTCATTCACGGCACTAACCTACTATTCTATTTATCCCGTCAACACCTAAAAGTGGCTTTAAAATGCAAATATAGTATTGACTGGATATCAAAAATGTTTCACGGCACTCTGTTTCACGGCACATACGCACTGTGTTGACGGGATAAATATAATACCAGGCTAGTATCTTTTGATATCAAGTTTATCAGGCAAGGCTAGGAAACGCGTAGGAATTCCTACCGTTTCCGAGTCTAGCCTGATAAATTTGATATCAAAAGACTCTATTATGGTATTCTATATCAGGTAACGTTTTACCCTACATAATAAGCAATGATGACGTGGTTTTCGTTGAAAATAACACGGACTTGTTTATGTTACGTCATTACATTGCCGCCATTGGGTAATGCCATGTGATGCCGTTCGACCAATGAAACGTCAATTTTCTATTCGTTGTAGTCCGGATATTCGTATCAGGTCAATGCCTGATACAGCATTATGTCATCTGTCAGTACGTATCCAGCCAATACAAAGCTCATTACCTGATACATATAATTGTTCATCATATCAATACGAGCATGTGCGGTAGTGTACGTATTCTCTATTATGATCTATGACATAGCTTCCGGTGACTGCGGGGACCCGCCGGTACCGGCTCACGGCTCAATAGCGACGTCGCCGACGACGAAGACGGCAGGAAGTGAGGCGACCGTCGCATGTAACAGCGGATACACCATGGTGGGAACAACCATTATTTCCTGCCAAAATGACGATAGTTGGTCCTCGCCGGGCACCTGCACGGGTATAATAAGATAGTCATGCGCGGTCCAAATGTTTTAGGCCATAAACACTGTTTTATTGCTTGTAGAACTTGAAATATATTGGAAAAAATATCCGATTATATTTAAGTTTAGCTAAATCCAATTTAAAATTAAGATTCAAATTTATCTGTTGTATGCAAGCTTCTGAGAGTCATGGCGGAATTATTAGCACATATAGATCTCAAATCCAAGATGGCCGCCGACGACCATATTTAAAATATGGAGGAAAGTAAATAGTCGTTCAGCTAAATTTCATTCAAGATTGATTAATTGTTTTTTCTGTAGTATGCAATGGTAATGAAAGAATTACTATCAACATATGGAAGTTGTATCTCATATTCAAGATGGCCGCCATCCGCTATATTGGAAAACATGGCTGACGATGTATTAGTTTAGCTAAATTTCAATGGAAGCTACATTTTTTTTTCTATGACTTTGTTCTATCTATTGTATGCACATTTCTAAAGGTCATGAAAGAATGAATAGCAAAACACATAAGTTGTATCTCAAATTTAAGAAAATGTGGCGGATAATATATAAGTTTACACAATTTCATTTAAAAGTTATAATTCAAATTTCTTTCAAGGATCATAGAAGAATAAATGATTATAGTTTATAGTGCAAGGCAAGCTAAGGAAACGCGTAGGAATTCCTAGGCTCGCCGAGGAATTCC